>JAHKKF010512937.1:0-38070 GCA_019740295.1 Labeo calbasu | reverse complement strand
GAGTTTCAGTGCACTACAGAGTGGACGCTTCTACTGTGAGGCTCACAATCAACATGGATCTCAGAGATCAGACGCTGTTACTGTCACTGTTAAAGGTAAATCAGTTAAATATTTCTGCAGAATGTTTGTTAGCCAAATTATGAATGAAGGATTGAATTCATGTTTTGGATGTGTGGTTTGGAGAAGTGCTGGATGTGACATGATGGATGCTTAGCTCATTGATATTAATCAGGTTTTACTGATGCTGCAAGAGAAATTTGCTGGACTCTCCATACTTATACAATGCTTCTAATTAATATTTATCAAGCTATAGTCAAAACTAATGTTGTATCGAAGGCTTATAGACCTACCAAGACAACTTGTTTAGATCTTCTCAAACATTTTTAAACAATTATTCTGATAACATTTTGATCTAAAGATTTGGTCTGAAGTAGAACTTTTGCTGCTGTCTGAGACAAAGGCAAAACTGAAAGAATAAACAAAGTAAACAGATAGAAATAAATTGCACATAATTAAGCAATTACTTTTAATGCAATTTATTTAGTCATCCAAAGACCTGCCACAATACACTGGCTCCAATATTATATTTTTAGTGCAAAGTTACCACCGAACATTTTCTGATTTCTGCATCTAATAAATACTACTATTTGTACAGACATAAGATCATACTTTAGTATATATAAATAGAAATGTTTTTTTTTTTTTTTTTTTTTTTTTTCAGAAGGAGATAATCGAATCCTGTACGCAGCTGTTGCGATTGCAGTTGGATGTGGAGTTTTATTTCTTATCTGCATCGTCATGTTCATGAGGTGAGATCTTAGGTTTTAATAATGCTTTGGTATACTCGTTAATAATTATACATGCGTGTTTGTATTTATATATTTATCTGTGCTACAGGAAGAGTAAAAGTGGAGTGTCAGATGTCAGTCAGAAGCAGGTCAGAACACAGAAATATCTCTGTTTCTGTCATGAATATGTTGTGCTTTCTAATTTTTTTTTTTTTTTTTGCAACTAAATCCAGCATGTCAAAGAATGAGAAATAAGTGTGTTTTAAAAAAATGCTCACAAGGAACTACAGGTACATGATGCTCATACAGATGATTTTCTGAAAGGTTTTGTCTGCTCTCTTCAGGTTCAACAACCTTCCAGCTCTGACAGAAACCACTGTGATAATCGTCTGTATGCCAGAGTTGTACCCAAGATACTCAGAACAGATCAGACCGCAAGAAAAACTCCTGAACCTACAGAATCTGAGAAGATCAAGTACACGACCATCCAACATGGCAGACACGAAGAAAGCGATTATGAGAATCTGCCAATGAAACATCCTTATTCTGCTGCGAGGTGAGAAGCAATATAGGTTTGAGACACATTTTCTCATGTGATATTGAATCTTATTTTGAAACCTGTTAACTTGCATGATCTCTTAGAATTGACTAAATTGATTAATCACATTTCATATTTGATTATGTTGTTCTTCAGATATGGTGCGATGGTGGGTAAACCAGTGATTTACAGCACAGTCAAATGATCCAGGAACTGTCAAATGGATTGAAAATGAAGCTGGACTCCAGCTGAATGTAAATATACTGCAGCTACTGCAGATTTGAATCAGATTTTATAATAGTAGTTTAAATGTTTGCCAGATCACATGAAATGTATTCTTCTCTGTCGACTGTCTATTGAACAGGAAGTACTGGTTAGATATACCAATACCACAAACTAGAAAAAAAAAGTCCATGGTGGTTATTTACATCATTGTAAAACTGTGGTTTATGGTTTGGTGCGTCTGTGTGGGCTAGCTAAGCGCCTGTTGAAACACTTTCCTATAATAGCATGTTTTGTAACATTTCCATAGATTTGTGTAATTTTCCATGAATTGCAGTCTCAATGTTACACTATTTTGCCATCATGTGTCTTAGTCACTCTTCAGTAAGCATCCGTCATTTTTTTTTTTCATATTTCATAATACATGTTTGCTGCTTTTACATTATATAATTTCATGTAGTTAAGTTCATGACATAAATTATATTTATTATATGAATTCATGTCATGAATTAATGTATTGATATTGTAAGATTTAAATACATTTTCTAACATTTAATTGTTATAGTGATGTTGTACTGATGTCTGAAACATATCTAAATCACACCTGATGGTGAATCTGTTACATTTTTATATGTTGATATGGTTTTGTTCCTTACATCAGTTTGACAATAAACAGCATGGTTTCACCTCATCAGTGCCGATGACATGATGTCGATCAGTCTTGGGGAAAGTTACTTTTAAAAGTAATGCATTACAATATTGTGTTACTTACTAAAAAAGTAACTAATTACTTTACATTGTTACTTTTTATGCTAAACAATGTGTTACATTACTTTTGCATTACATTACAATAATGTGTCATTTGTTAAAATTAGTAAATGTATTAACTAACATGAATGAACAATGAACAATACATTACACTATTTATTAATTTCTATTAATGTTAGTTAATAAATACAGTCGTTCATTGTTTGTTCATGTTAGCTCACAGTGCATTAACTAATGTTAACAAACACAACTTCTGATTTTAATAATGCATTAAACCAACATTAAATTAACATTAACTAAGATTAATAAATGTAGAAGTATTATTCATTCGTAGTTCATGCTAACTAATGTAGTCTACTAATGTTAACAAATGAACCTTATTGTAAAGTGTTACCAAAAGCGCTATTTTAAGCCCTTTCACACCAAAAGAGAATAGGCTGAAGGAAAGTAAATTAACGTCTAATGCAGGAGAAGAAATTTAAACACTCTTCAGCAAAAAAAAAAAAAAAAAAATGAAGCACAAATGTTAGTTTATCTAAAGTAATTTTCACTTACATTAGTATGATTAAATTGGATCATCAAAGGTCAGCAGCAATGACATTGTTAACCTGCAATAATTAAATAACATTAAATTATTGCAGGTTTGTGTCATGGTCTGAGTTTGCATTACTGTTTTTATTAGTTTTAATGAATACTGAATATGTTGTTTGTTTGTTTGTTTGTTTTGTGAGTGAGATTAATTAATGCATGTTCATATTTAGTTTAGAACCACAATAACATCATGTTTACACAGCACAGAACTGATTTCTCTCAACATGGCAACACAAAAGCTGTCAGTAAATAAACTGGAAATCAGTAACCAGTGTTACTTATTTGAAAAAGTAACTCAGACATTTTCTTAAAAAAAAAAAAAAAAAAAAAGCAATGCGTTAATTAACTAGTTACCTGTAATGCATTACTCACGTTACTTGTAGTGCATTACACCCATTTCACACGTTTAAACAGGAAAATACTGGACATCAAAAATCATTTTTTCCCCCTAACAACGTGACGTGGTCTCACGCCTTTTCTAAGGCAGAGTTAACACTACTGCGCATGTGCAGCGTCAAAGCCAGTTCTAAAAAAGTAGCCTACAATAACTTAATATTATCAAGAAGAAGAAAGAATGTAATATTATCGCGCGCGTTAAAGTTATGCGCTTTAAAGATTGGCTGTGGTTTTTATCGTTTTATCGTGTTTTCATCAGAAAAAATGATGCCAATCGTTCTTTAGTGATGCCGTTACAGTGTTTAAATTACTCAGATCATTCCAATTCTAGTAGGCAAAAGTATTAGATCGTTTTTAATGTTAGAACAAAACATTTCCAGTATATTAACACAGTGGTGTACGCACCTATACTGTCCACCAGGTCGCGCTGTAAGAGTGGACTCGTTTTTGGGCTCAGTCGTCTTAAGTTTCTTTCCATTCAGCTGTTTGCCGGCTGACGGCGGGTCACACGGTTATGTTGCTGACCTGAAGACTCGCGTGTGCCGCAGGGAGTGTTGAGTATCCGGCGATGGGATGTGTGTCGGAGGTGTTTGGTGTCTGGAGGATCAGGCTTGCGTGTGCAGGGCGTGTGCGAAAACACAAACACACTCAAGTATCCACCAAGCTGTTTTCTGTGAATGTATGAGGCGCGTCCCATTCGAAAAGTTAAATAAATGGTCAAACATTTTGGCGCCAATAACTGGTGTGTTTGTGCTTACGACATTAAATGAAAATAATCAAAGTCATAACGCAATGTTTATGTACAACTGAAGATCTAAGGTTTTTGGAAAAGCTAAAACCGGAAGAATTGCACCGGAAGCCTATCACATTTAAGTCACAAATTGCCGCGCCGTTCTTACATTAAAGGTACACAAACATCACTCTTGGACAAGGGTTATATAAGCCTCACACACCCACACCCACACAAAATGTGCCTTCTACACAAAATCCAATACAGTTCCTCTTACAACCAGTAAAACTATTATAAATTATGTGATGGTTTCCACTGTTTTTTGTTTGTTTGTTTGTTTGTTTGTTTGTTTGTTTTCAGCAGGGAATAGTAATTCACCAATATAGAAATTATTTTTATAGGCAGCTGATCTGATTTAGGCCTATCTAAATGTTAACAGAAGGTCAAGTTGAGCGCATTGCATTGTGGGACACTGTCGTTGACAAATGGTCATTAAAGTGTGCTGTTCATATAGAAAATAAGTGTACTCTGCTCAATGTACATAGCCTACTATTTATCAAGAAATACTGATACAGTATGCTGCTCTGCACATATTCACATTGTTTATACTCAAACATGCACATTAGCCTAAAAGGATACACAAACGTGTTTAATTGAAAACAATACACTTCTGGTTTGTAGTTGCACTAAATAGCACCATCAGCTGTCACTGGTTTTCCAAGGCTGAACACCAGTGTTCTGTTAAAGCACAAACAATTCTGAGTTGTAATGATTTCACTGGTTTCCAGCAGAGACCCGCAAAGACACAGATAGATGGTAAAAAGAAAAGAGCAATTTTTTGCGTCACGTCCGCGTTGTTAATAATAACCCATCACACACACTCAGTCATGTCTGAGTTATCTGTGCTTTCATTCCAACCGTGCTTAAGACAGCTGAGCGGGTGAAAGTCTTAAGACTCGAGACAGATCAGATAAGAGCCGGAGTCGCGTTCGCTCTGCTTGGAGATCAGCCCACAAATGACTGGATACATTACAGGAACTGGTCGGACAGAACGGTTACGGAACAATGCTGTTATGACTTAATATGACCATGCAAACGCCATTAACTCTTGTCATGGTTCTGTGGACCAGTGTGAGATGAATAGATCTGTGATCTATTGCTCATGATCTGTGAGCAAACACAAACACCAGATTTGATGTTGAAAACATAACACTCGACAGCATTTATCCACATATCACTAATCACTAGGGATGAACTGATCTGCCAATAAAAATGACTTTGTTTACTTTCTTAATGCATCTTATTGTGTATGACTCATTAGTTGATGTTTTTCCAAATATAAGCAGCCTATGTTTATGAGAAAGTCCAGCGGAATGAAATGAAGATCCAGTTCACCCTTGAACAAATTACACTGGAGTCCCTGAACAGCCGTCAACGCCCGTCACACGCGGACAGGAACGATCCAACTTGGCTGAAATTCACGGAAAAACAGTAAAGCGGTAAGGAACGGTTCATATTTTACATGAAGGATTAATAAAACGTTGGTTTCAGAATCACACAAGTTTGGAAATTCAATCTCAGAATGAATGCAACACTTAATATGAGACTGGCACAGTGCGATGTGTTATTGTAAAGTTTAACTTGGAATAGGCTAAAGGTGGCAAAAAGTGAACGCCAAAGACAACATCAATTGGCATCTGCAATGTATTTGGTTTCTTCAGGCAGAAATTATTTGTTTGGGTAATATTATTTCTCTGTTGACATTTGGTCTTGTTTTTTTCTAAAAAGTGGTAAAACTGCTAAAAAACAAACTTTTTTTATTTAAAATAAGAAGCACTGATGAATTGTGTACTATAATGCCAACGCATTTATTAACCCAGCGAACACAAAACGTTCTGTTCTCATATTTTGGGAACCTAACAATAACATTTAGAAACGTTAAGTGCCTAAAATAACCATCCCACAACGTAGGAACCAATAATTAGCTGGGGAGAAATAATAATAATAATAACAATAATAAAAATAATTGTGACCCTGGACCACAAAACCAGTCGGATATATTTGAAGCAATATCCAAAAATACATTGTATGGGTCAAAAAAAAAAAATATTTTTTATGCCAAAAAATAATAATAATAATAATAATAATAATTAGGATATTAAGTAAAGATATTTTGTAAATTTCCTACCGTAAATATATCAAAATTTAATCTTTGATTAGTAATAGGTATTAGTAATAGTTTTTTTTTTTTTCTTTTTGCACCCTCAGATTCCAGATTTTCGATTTTTTTGTATCTCGGCCAAATATTGCCCTATCCTAGCTGATTTATTCTTTCTGATGATATATCCTGGTTTTATATATGATATATATGGCTTTGTGGTCCGAGGTCACAATTATTATTTTTATTTCTACCATTTTGATTTAATGTTTTCAGATCTAAACCGTCCCCAATGAACATATAAAATTATTCATACACATTAAACGTTTTCCCAAGGCTTGTTTAATTGATTAATCACAATTAATCACATCCAAAATTAAATTTTTGTATACTGTGAATAATTATACAAATACTGTATAGAATTTGAGAACATTTACATGTATATTTTTATTCATAGAAGTGATTTTACATATAAATATATAAACATTACATATTTTTCTCAAATATATAAATGCATGTGTGTATTTTTGTGTGTATATATATATATATATATATATATATATATATATAATATACACCACACACATATATTATGCAAACAAAAACGCTTATTTTGGATGCGATTTATTTGCGGATAATCATTTGGCAGCACTTAAACTGCAATACTCAAGGGGGCGCTAGAGTTTCCTTCAAATGTCTGTGACATTAAACCAGATGTGTTATCATTGCAGCTATCAACATGTTTATCTAACCTGCTTTTTTAGTAGGTTTAGATTAAAGATTTTAGTAGATGAACTGATTAAACCCCATTGACGGTAGAATCTGAAAGAAAACAAACTATAATAAAAGGCTGTTTACTCAAAATCCCTATTACAACAGTGTTCAGGTAACACACTTTAAAGAATGACATCAGGCTTGCGTAGCTGAAATTATTTGCGTTCACATGATAATATGAAAATTTCACAATTTTCTCCACAGTTGGGCAGTTTGTACGAAAAACACCCAGCAACACAAACACAGAAAATGACAACATGATGTTTCCATTAGGTTTCAATTTTATTCCAGACTCCTTCTGAGTCCAAGGGACAGAAACTCAGCAACTCAACAAACACACACACAGTACACCCAAACTCACTCGTGAACACAGTCCAGACGTCAGTCAGAAGAATTGACCGCTCAATAACTATAAACAAAGCTTTAAACAAAAGCACCATTCATCGTCTCGCAGCAGCACACGCGTGCAGGCAAGAGCTCATCACACACAGACACGGATCCGACACTTTCTCTGTGTCGCTTTCAGATGTATGTAATCAGGCAACAAGAACAGACAGAAACAAATAAACAAAACTTCTGCCTGTAACCAAGAACAGCAACTTTGGGGAGGACTGATGACTAAGATCCATCCATCTGAAAGCACTGGATATCCCATTTGGAAAACCTGCCAAAACACACTCAGGCCTCATTTCACCCCAAAATCAACACAGAAATATTATGCATACATAGTGGCAGAATCTGCAGTAGTCAAATGCAGTTTATGCTGATTAAAAAAAAAAAAATCTTAATTTTATTTATTTATTTTGATTTCAGGATAAAATGTGACCAGCGTTCTTTAAGTTCAGCAGAGGTTTGATGTGTGCGTCTGTGTCTCAGTCTGTGTCTATGTGGCAGGGGTTTGTTCCCTCGTCCAGAGCTGCGCGGTACAGTCTGATGAAGTCTTTATAGAGTGGAGCACATCCTAGCCAAGCTTCCCCAAACCGCACGGCTCCTGTGAAGAGAAACTCGCCCTGTCCCGCCCGCGGGCCGCACCGTCGCGGCATCTTCACGTGACCCATCCACCGGCCGCGCCCGCGCCCCCCACCTCCGGACACGAACATGCGGCTCTTCTGGCGATACACGTGACTCAACGACAACACCACTGACGCCTGATCTTCATCATTATTATCCTCCTCCACATGTTGAATACTGCCGCGCACCACTGACAGACAGAAAATGGCACATTGTGAACTTTGCATGAGGCTAATATTGTAAACAGTCGATTAGAGCAGGAAACAGCAGGTGGATCTTACCGAAGTCGCTGGTGCAGATCGCCATCAGCAGCTCGTCGTCAGCGCAGGGTCTGCATGCAGCTAAAACACACACACACACACATTCATTACATGAGTCTGAGATTACAGCTGTGTCACACACACACGAGCGCAAGGAAATGAAGACGCGTTTCCTCCTCAGACGCGTCGGGCCTGTGCTGCGTCACACCCGTCAGACTCCAGCTGTGTCTGAGTCCTGTGATCTCTGACCTTTGCCCTCTGACCGCGTTTAGATATTATTATCATTATCTGCCTCTCCGTCGCCAAACTCAGTGTCCGATTGAGATTAAAACTCATTACAGCATGTCAAACATGTAAAATAAACACATTTTACAAAATAGACTTTTATGGTTGATTTGTGCATAATTGAAAGTCCCCACTGATATTAGAGCTTCTCCAGTGCTTAATGCTTTTTAAGGCTGTATATTTGTGCTGCTTAGACTTCTAATATTTTAACACACGTTTGTTTTTTTATGACAGTGTTCTAGTGCCACGTTAAAAAATGACAAATCTAAAAATTATGAGATTAAAGTATAGAATAAAGAGTCTAAATTACAAAAATAAAGTCGAAATGTTTTGAGAAGGAAGTCAAAATATTTCAAGAACAAAGTTGAAATTATGAGAATAAAGTTGAAAAATCGGGAGAATAAAGTAGAAATGTTTGGAGAATAAAGTCAGAATGTTTCAAAATTAAAGTCGAAATGTTTCAGTAAAGTTGAAATAATGAGAATAAAGTTGAAATTCAGAGAATAAAGTCAAAATTGCATGAGTAAAGTTGAAATGTTTCGAGAATAAAGTTGAAATTACAAGAATAAAGACAAAATTATGAGAATAAAGTCAAAATGTTTTGAGAAAAAAGTTGAAATAATGAGAATAAAGTCAAAATGTTTTGAGAATAAAGCTGAAATGTTGCGAGAATAAAGTCGAAATTATAAGAAAAACTAAATGTTTTGAATAAAGTTTAAATATTTTGAGAATCGTAATTTCGACTTTATTCTCATAATATTACAACTTTAATCTCATAATCTTAAATTATAATATTACATAATATTACAATTTAAATCTCATAATCTCATAAATTGTATTCTTTTTTTTTATGTGGCACTAAAACGCAGTCATAGCTTTTACTGTTGTAATAACATTTTAAAACTGTTCTGTGAACCAAAATCTAACATTCTCAGAACGTTCTGCCGACCAAAAATGATTCCTCAAGTCAACCTCCAAAGTAACATTTTCACTGTTTTAAAGCTTCAGTTATAGGTGTATTGATGTGGTTTATTGTTGATTTAAATGAGAATATCATTTATTATAAAATTGTCATATTTCACTTATGTTAGTCAGATTCGTCACAGTGATTCAAACAGATCAGAAGTGAATCAGACTACACTGGTCATGTTTGTTTCTGCTTGTTTTAGAGGACAGAATCATTCATTTATTGCCTTTTCCTCATCACATTCATCACATTCTGTTAAGACTCTCAAACTGGTTAAAATGTAAATGTGAAGTGTTTATCTCCAGAGTCATCTCTGTGAAATGATTCAGTGTAAATGTGATTTCTCACCTGATACAGCATATAAAAGCACATTCAGACTCACACTTGCATACAGATCCTGACTCAAACCGCTCTAAACTGCTCTTTAACGACTTTTAGCACCTTCCACCCCGCAGCTAACGGCTCATTAAGCGCGTGGGGCTGAGATTTTGACGGGGGAAGGGACACGCCCGTTTTGTCTTACTGATCGCACACAGCTGAAGCCTCTAAACCAGCGCTCCTATTTTATTACGAGCTCAATCTTCAGACCTCAGATCAGCTGTTCAGACAGAGCCGCTGACAAACACACAGCGCAATGTGAGACGAAACCAGACTGAGATCCAGTCCTGCGGATGAGCCACAACATTACATAACAATCACAGCTCTGAACCTTCCAAACTCACAACGTTCCCCAATGTTAGTATTTGGTTCAGTTTTTGAAAACCAATAGGCCTACATATAAATATTAAAAGTGTATTAATTAAATTAAAATAATTCCCTATAATGTTGCAGCAAGGTGTGTTTTTATTTAATATTAATCGACTTACATAGAATGTTCTCTAAACGCTATTTTCACATTCCATTATGGTTATGTTAAGGTTTTATATTAACTGTGAAGTAATGTTTACAGAAATTTCTCTAACTATTTATTTATTTTGGTTCCCTAATGGTTATTTTTATGTTTCTTAATGGTTATTTTAAGGTTTTATATTAACAAGTGTAAAGTAACTTTTACAGAATGTTCCCTACTATTTTTTACGTTTCTTAATGATTATTTTTAGGTTTTATATTCACAAATGTAAAGTTACTGTTACAGAATGTACTCTAATGGTTATTTGTATGTTCCTTAATGGTTATTTTATGTTTCTTAATGGTTATTTTTAGGTTTTATATTAACAACTGTAAAGTAACATTTACAAAACTTTTCCTAATGATTATTTTTACATTTCTTAACGGTTATTTTTAGGTTTTATATTCACAAATGTAAAGTTACTGTTACAGAATAATCTCTATTGATTAATTTTACGTTTCTTAATGGTTATTTTATTTTTTTTATTCACAACTATTTTTTATTTTTTTTATTCACAACTGTTACTTTTACAGAATGTTCCCTAATGGCTATTTTTATGTTACTTAATGGTTATTTTAAGGTTTTATTGTAACAACTGCAAAGTAACGTTTACAAAACATTCCCTAATGGTTATTTTTTTACGTTTCTTAATGGTTATTTTTAATTTTATTTATTTATTTATTTTCACAGCTGTAAAATTACTTTTACAGAATGTACCAAGGGTTATTTTTACATTCCCTCATTTATATATATTTACAACTGTAACACTTTTAACAGAACATTCTCTAATGTTTACATTTTTAATATAAACTTAAAATGTATGTTCTGTGAACCAAAATCAAACACTCTCAGAACGTTCTGGGAACCAAAAATCCCTACAACAGCTGTCCTATGAGCACTGCAGGCTTTAGTTAAAGAGATTTAAAAGCCCTATGATGAACAAAACAGAATTTATTCACTGAAAATCTGACAAAAGTGGGCTTTTAGTCATATGGATGACTTTTATGGTACTTTTTTGGAGCTTGAGCTTATATAAATCAGGGTCCACTTTCATTGCTTACAAAATCACACTTTGGACATTCCTAAAACACTCTTTCACTAACACACACACACACTTTTCTCCCTGTAGACCCATCAGAAGCCTGTCCAAGCGTGAGCGTGAGTGAGACCAGCAGGTGAGGAGCTCAGGACACCTCAAGACTTACATGTTTATAAATCTAAAGCCTCTGGGAATGGAGCGGGAAAAGAGACGGGAAAATAGAGGGGGATGGGGAACAAAAGAAAAAGGCATTCTGAAGGGAACTTGTGGAAAAATAGTTAAGATTTCAGTATTTACACTGTGATTTTTAACAGACAGTTCTATGTGAACTGAATTATATGAATACAAATCCCTCTTGAAACTATTAAGCTACTCTGTTAATGACCATCTCACCTTCACGGCCAATACAACAGCATCTTTCATATCAAACTATCCAATGAGAGTCGACCTGAGCAACCATCAGACCAATCAGACGCAGGGCTGGCTGTGATTGACAGCACTACAGGCTGGTTGACCCCGGCGGGACCTCCTGATTAGACTGTTTATTTTCTTATGTCAGGCTGAACACGGATCTGGGGGAGCGTCGGGGGGCGGATGGGTTTGTCTGTGGTTTAGGTTTTACGGGGTCAGACATTTTACAGCCTCTCTTAACTAGTCTTTCATGTGAATGACGGCCATTTGACAGTGTTGTTATTCGACCCCCAACACAACACTCTCTCTCTCTTTCACACATATTTCTGCACATACTAGAGCTACGAATATTCTGAACATACTCAATATAATATATTTTTACTTCTTGCTTTGAATGTATTTGACAACAATGTGATTAGAATTGTGATTATGATTCTCTTCATTGAAAAACATTACATTTCCAGAGCAGATTATTTAAGATTATTTTATTCTCAGTACCTGTATGCGAGTAGGTCTCGTCTCTGGGCGTCTGTGTGGAGATCAGCTGATACTGAAACGCTGTGATTCTCCTGCTGATGTCCCGCCGCGTGGACGCCTCCACGAACAGCGCCCCCTCCTGCAGACTAAAGCAGCGCACGCGTCCCGCCGCTTGATCCTCCTCCGTCAGCAGCAGCCGCAGCTCTCCGGCCCGCTCCACGTACAGCGTGGCTCCGCGTGAATCCGGCCGCGGCTTGACGCAGGCGCGTAGGTGACCGTCCGCCGACGGCAGGTTGGGCCTCAGGTTGACGATGACGGCTCCTGTGGGATAAAGCCACTCCAGAGAGCCTTCAGCACAGCGCAGATACACCTGCTCCACGTCCCGCGCATGAGACTCATGCGTCAGGCCGCTGCGGACACAGAAAATGACAAAAGTTAAGCATTTCTCAACATTTGCTTTCACAATAGAGAAATACTTTTGCAAACCCTTGTGGTTTAATCAGCGTTTCAATATCAGCTGAACTTCACACAGACTCCAGGAGAGCTAAAAACTTACGATATTTGATATTTATCTTGAAATGTAAGCATTTGCTTTGACATGCCATTTTTTTCCAGTCAAGGGGATCAGAATTACATCCATTGTTACCAAATAGATTCAAAATGCTTAAAGTATAAGTAAAAATAAAATAATCCATTTTTTTTTTCCACTAAATGAGAATCATTTAAACAAAAACTGAAATAAAACTAAATATAAACAAATGTAAATAATAAAATAAAATTATAAAAATAACAAAAGCACATAAACTTGAAAATATACAAATAAAAGCTAATTTAAAAATATTAATAAATACTATATACTATACTATAAATACTACTAAATAAAAACTACTAAAATACCACCTGAAAGACAAATAAATAAATAAATAAAAACAAATAAATAAATAAAAATACCTATTTTTTCCCTACAAAAAAAGCATTAAAGAATGTAAAATGCCTGTATGAACAAATTTCCATTTTTATTTTAGTATTGTTTACATACTATTATAGTATCTATTCATATTTTGAATTATCTTTATAATTTTTATTTTAATTTAGTTTTACTAATTTTATGTGCTTGTCATTTTTATTCCTTTTTTTTAATGTTTACATGACCAGTCAAAAGTTTTTGAACAGTAAGATTTTTTTTAAGAATTCTCAACCAAGCCTTTATTTATTTGATCCATAATACAGCAAAATCAGTACAAATCTGAAATAATTTTACAATTTAACCCATCTGTTTTCTATGTGAAAATCTGTTAAAATGTAATTTATTCCTGTGCATCATTACTCCAGTCCTCAGTGTCACATGATTCTTCAGAAACCATTCTAATATGCTGATTTGTTGTTCAAGAAACATATTATTATTATTATTATTATTATTATTATTGTTGTTAATATTTTAAACAGTTGTAATAATAATAATAAATGTTTTTTTTGAACAGCAAATCAGAATATTAAAATGATTTCTAAAGGATCATGTGACTGGAGTAAAGATGCTGAAAATTCAGCTTTGAAATCAGGAATAAATTACATTTTAAAACATATTCAAATAGAAAACAGTTTTATTAGTAAAGATATTTCAAAATGTTACTGTTTTGCTGTACTTTGGATCAAATAAACGCAGGCTTGGTGAGCAGAAGAGACTTCTTAAAAAAAAAAAAAAAAAACCTTTGAATGGTAGTGTATTTACATTTATTATTATTTCAGTTTTAGTCAGTGTCCTTCTTCTCAGTCAAGCAGAGAAACACAACTGCTCGTTTTTCAAATGGCCCAGAAATCTGAGAGCTTGACAAATTGGGATGTCCACCGCTTTGATCCGTCCCGTGACCTTCAGGATGAGCGTGACCTGCTCCTCGTCTCCAAGAGCAACATCAGGAGAGATCAGATGTCAGACGTGTGAGATATTAAGTCAACCTGAAGCCAGAAAGCTTATTGTATATGAGAAGGGTTACGCACAGATGAAAGATATGGCACAAGCTGTCATCCAGATGTGACATTTTCATTTTCCCCACTACATCACTTTCAAGTGGTTGTGGTTTGGCTTATTTCGGGATGATTACAGTGTTTGTGTCTGTTTCGGCTGGATCGCAGCCGACGGGTGTGCGGAGGCTTTAAGATTTACACTCTTCACCAGGTGTATACAGCATGAAAAATTACGACCTCCTTCTGTTTTTAAAAAGCACCATTGAAAATCCCATTCATTTTCGTAGTGTTTGCTCAAACTCAGAAGTTCAAAAAATGAATGGCTGATTTAAAAACACAGACTGAACAATTTCCAGCATTTCCACCAAATAGTGAAGCAATTGGGTCTTCATGGGGGGAGTAAAAGATGGCTGAACTCCAGCTGGGGTTCATGGCTGGGCATTATAATTAAACTGACGGGGTTTGGTTTCTGCTGAAATCAGTGCCAAATGTCCTCAGAGGAAAAGAACCGAGTTTTGCACACATGACCCCGAAATTCCCCCCCATTTCATCCGGCTTGCTTTTAATTAACGTTATTAAATCATTTTCTGGAGTCAATTAAGCCGTGCGGCGCGTAATAGAGGCCAGATTCGGCGCGGTCTGCTTCAAAGAGTTAAATGAAGGAGTTGAAAGGAAAAGTGCGAGTCAGCTACTAAACCAGAGAACAGAGGAAAACACAGTCAATGAGAGAGAGAGAAAAAGAGAGAGAGAGAGAGAACAGATGGAGATAAACGTCACTGCGGTCGCAGAAAATACGACTGAAAACAGCGTCGTTTTACCGCTTTAGCGCTGAGTGTTCGAATCCATTTTAGTGAGTCGATTCATTCGAACGGTTCATTTTCGGAATTCGCCAAGAGCTTTGCGTATTATTTTCTTGTAGTGACACAGTAAATTGTGTCAGATACGATCTTGATGATTCATAAATCCTCACCGTTTCACAATTTACTCCCAAACAAAGTTTTAATCCAGCCGAATTGACGAACAAATCCGAATCGCCCCGGCAGAATTGTGGTTCATTAGAACAATCGGTTCGCGAATCAGTGTCTTCAGGTAAAATGTAATAACATGTCAGATAAAGGCATGCCCGGACGTTGCCCATCACCTCTCAAAGCAATTCATGATTTAAATCCATTGCACATTACATTAGTTCTATTACAAGTCTTAACATTTAAAATCTCTTTGCATGGCCAAACATATATATATGTAGCCGACTAAAAAACAAAAGCTGTTTTTATACAAACATGCAAGACAAAATATTTTTGTTAAAAACATTCGTTTAAAAAAAAAAAAAAACCACTCTGAACTACAAAATTCCGTATCCCAAAATAATAGATTTTTCATGTGCAATTATTTGTCTATGCAGTCTGGACAGAACGAAGAGCACATTGTACTTTTAAACCCATTAAATTATTACAACTAATATAAAATGCAAAGGCTCACCTTCCTCTCCAGTTGCACTGGTCGCTGGAATATTGTGCAGATCCACACAGCGCTACAGCTGATAAAAGAATGAATAAAAACATCCTCAAAACCCACATCAGTCTCCTTCAATCTGTAGAAAATCTCAGTCCACCGTCGCTGTGGATCACTTCAGAAACTACATGACCAAATCCCAAGCAGACAGATCCGGAATGAAGCGCTCATGATCGCAGCAGTGAGTCTGAATCCCACAGATACCGACAGTGAGTCCAGCAGAAACTTTCACCCTCATACAAACACAAGCCCCGCCCACGACACGCATCTAAGCCACGCCCCTGCACACACGCCGCGATAACCATTATAAAGCAGTGTACGAACATTTACAGACTATGTAATATTTAAGTCCTATTTTAAACTTTTTAAATCTAAAAGATTTAAAATCTAAAAGAAAGTTTAGAATCCTATTTTAGTAGTACTTTTGGTAGGACCATGGTACACACTACCAGTCAAAGTTTTTAAACAGTAAGATTTTTAATGTTTTTAATGAAGTCTCTTTTGCTATATTATTATTATTATTATTATTATTATTGTTGTTGTTGTTGTTGTTGAATAGAACGTTCAGAAGAACAGCATTTATCTGAAATAGAAATCCTTTGCAAATGTCATTATAAATGTCTTCATCATCACTTTTGATCTATTTAAAGCATAAAGGAACATCCTTGCTAAATAAAGAGTATCAATTTATGTAAAAAAAGATTATATATATATATATATATATATATAAAGATTTTGAATGGTATAGTGCATAATGTTACAAAAGCTTTTTATTTCATAATAAATTCTGATAAATTATGACCTTTGGATCTTTCTATTCGGATTCAACTGTTTTAAATATTGATAATAATAATTATAAAAGTTTCTGGAACAGCAAACCAGCATATTAGAATGATTTCTGAAGGATCGTGTGACACTGACGACTAGAGTAATGATGCTGAAAATTCAGCTTTAATCACAGCAATCGATTACATTTTAAAATATATTCAAATAGGAAGCCGTTATTTTAAATAGTCAAAATATTTCACAAGATTACAGCTTTTGCTGTATTTTGGATCAAATAAATGCAGGTTTGGAAAAAAAAAAAAAAACATCACAGGAATTCTAATGGTTTCCACTACAAATACTACAACAAACCATCAACTTTTAACCATTAAAACCATAAAAAAAAGTTTTCCTGTAGTGTGTTTTTGGACATATTTCTTTAGGATTTAGTGGTTTTAACAAGCCATCAATAGAAGGCAACCATTAACTAATAGTAACACCATTAGTTTACGTTATAACGACCAGTAAAAGCATTACAATTATTTTTTTCGGCAGGGTTCAGGTGTCTCTACAGTGGCACTGAACACTAAATGATTACAACATTCATCTTCAATGGTACAGTCTACTGTAAAACAAAGTGTCATTGTATATGTCCAAAAACATGAATTTGTTGCTTTGTGTATTTGTAAGTTTTACAAACACTATACTATATTCATACCATACGCTGATATACTGAAATTGGTATTTATGTTGATGAAAGATGTAAATAACGGTTTATATTTAGTATGCCATGCATACTCATTTCATAGCTTTACTGTAGAGCATATGGCATGACTTTCTTGTAAGGGTGTGTAACTCCAGGCGTGTGTCTTGAGGCGGCTGTGGTTATTCTGGGCTCTATAAACACTGCTATCAGATGCTGCTGAGTCGCGCGCTGTTATTACGGCTGCACGCGCCTCGCGGGACACTGACCGCACACTGCACATGCGCAGAATATACCGCGATGACTCACTGAATATAGTGCGATAACAAACATTAAATCACTATTCATTCAGACCCACTCTGTTTCGATTATTTGTATAATATCCTTCATTTAATAATATGAATTATATTCAAATAAACCAAAAATAATGGATTTTTGGGGGGAGGAAAAAAAAAGTATTGAGTGCTGTCAGTGGTGTTTGAGATGGTTGTGTTGTGACAGGAGATTCAGTGATCTATCTACAGACGTGTTTATTTGGGACGCTGTGTGTGTCACCCATCAGATGAGCTCTGACCCTCCACCCACACGCCATCCTAAATATTTACAGGCCATGAACTGTGACCCGACCCGCACACGCACACCTACAGCACACGCTCCATCACCTGAGACACACACACACGGAGGAACGTGGCCGCTGACCTCAGATAATGTCTTAATGGAGCACACACACATTCCAGTCTCACACACACACACACACAGAAATGAACGACTGTTGAGAGGAAGAGAGATAAAACTAACCAGACCTGTCAGAGTCTGTCAGGAATTATTAGAGCTTGCTGCTAACACACACAGACACAACAAAACAGGACAGAAAACAGTTGTAAAAAAACTAAAATACAGATTTAATATCAGGATCAGCTGAAATAAAACAACACGGACACAGCATAGTTATTATTAACTAAAACTAAAAATAGCTGAAATTAAATAAAATACAAATATTAGATGGAAACCTAAATTAAATATTTCAAATAACTGAAAAAAAAAAAAAGTTTAAGCTGAAGTACAAAAACTAAAAATGAAATAATAATAAATTAAGGAAAAAAAATACTGAAAACAAAATATTAAAAATTGTAATAAATTCTATAACAGTATAAAATTGTACTAAATGCCCTCTGAAACAATGGCAGGATCACAAAAAATACTCAATCTGTAGAAAATGTGAAGAAACATGACTCTGTGATCACATGCGTTTGACACTTTCCAACGTAACTGGCTTTTTACTGTCAAATGTGTATAAAATAATCAGATTCTGTTTCTGCCTAGTTATTAATCACAAACTAGTTAAGACTGATAATTAACTGACTGAATGGGGCTTGTTTGTCTTAAATTGCATTATTCACAACTCAGTTTCCTTTCAATGTTTTAAACACAGATTGTGTTGCTGTATCATCTCAGCACCCTAACATTAAGAGGACCTGATTGAGAGCATCAAGCACACTGTGGCCGGGGCGTTAAGATGGATGCGTCTACGGGAAAAGGGTTTATTCTGACTGCCACTCGGGAATGATGGTGAAATCCAGTGACACGGGGCATCAGGAATGCAAACAGACGCCAGTGTGTGTGAGTGTGTGTGTTGTAGTGTAGGTGCTAGAGGGATGTGAGAGGTTTCTCAAGCTGGGAACTCTGGGAAGGACAGTAGTTCCCAGTTCCCAGTGTTTTCATTGCCTTCTATACTGTTGCACTGATCTAATGACGGTTTTTCACATTTAACTCTTATAGAAAAGGTTTTGTGTTCTTAGATTTTCATTAAGACGTGAGTCAGTTCCATTAATAAACTGTTTTCTAGCAGAAAGTGTTGGCAGGTCTCACGGTAGCTGAGGTTTCACTGTATTCGGTTCCCATACTGTAGGCCAAACCTGCCGCACACATATATATACACACTCACACCGTCTTCAGTTAAAATGATAATAATGGATTCCCTCTTTCAGCTGCAGCGACCGCAGGTTTTCCTCCAGGACTCCATTTGTCATGTCCTGCAAACACACAAACATATTCTAACAAATTATACAAAATATTGTATGTAATATTATATATAGAAAATATAATTTTATAATACATAATAACATACTTTTTTATATATATATTTTTTTAAATAATATACTTTTGGTATATATGTGTGTGTGTGTTTATTTATTTATAAGGCTTGTTAAATGATTAATCACATACAAAATAAAAGTTTTAAGTTTGCCTAATATACGTGTGTGTCTGTGTACTGTGTGTGATTATTAGAATTTTATAATTCAAATTATATATAAATAAAACGTTTTGTACATACATATTTCTCTTAAATATATGCATTAATTTGTGAATATGTATATATACATAATAATTATAATTCACACAAATGTATTACGCAAACTCAAACTTATATATAAAATATATATTACAATGAAAAAAAAAAATAGAGAGGGAGATTTTAATGTTTCTGCAAGTCTGAAAGAAGTCTCTTCTGCTCACCAAGGTTGTGTTTATTCATTTAAAATAAAGTAAAAAACTGAAATATTTTTTACAATTTAAAATAGCTGTTGCCTATGTGTATTTCTGTTGAAATGAAATTTATTTTTACATAATTGTATGTAATTTATTTTATTTTTAGGATTTACAGATGAATAGAACATTCAAAAGAGTAGGATTAATTTGAAATAGACATCTTTTGTAACATTATAAATGTATTTAATTTTTTTATCACTTTTATGTGTCCTTGATAAATAAAAGTATCATTTTAAATAATAATAATAATAATAATAATAATAATAAAATTGATAAAAAATGAAAGACAATAATGTTACAAAAGATGTCTTTATAATAAATGCTGTTCTTTTAAGCTTTCTATTTATCTGTGAATCACGAAAAATAAAATGTGTCATGGTTTTCGCAACAATACTGGGCAGCGCAACTGTTTTCAATATTGATAATAATCATAAATGTTTCCTGAGCAGCAAATCAGCAAATTAGAATGATTTCTAAAGCATTATGTGACACTGAAGACTGGAGTAATGATGCTGAAAATACAGCTTTGATCACAGAAATAAATTATATTTTAACACAAATTCATACAGAAAACAGCTGTTTTAAATTGTAAAAATATTTCAGATTTTTACTGTATTTTTAAACAAATAAAGGCAGCCTGAGTAGAAGAGAGTTTATTCAAAATCATTCAAATCTCTCACTGACCCCAAACGTCTGAGTGTCAGTTGATATGACGTCTATGTAGGGCACAGACAGCAGAATCCGTCGGCCAGTGTGAAGTGTGGAAATACAGCGATGGAGAAACAGCTGTGTGTGTGATAATATCAGATCCCGTCGGAGTTTCATTAGACGGGAAACACAGATGATGATTGTGATTGATATGAGCCTCACAGTCATTTGGACCAGAGAACGCGTGTCTGTGTGTGTGTGTTTGTACAGCGGGCTGATATTAGAAAAACTCCATTTCCTGTGTGCTGTTCAAGTGTGTTTCACACACACACTCACCAGCTTCACACACACTATGAACGGCGGCGATGCGTTTGTAAAGTGCAGCACGGGAATCCTGGGTTTCGGCCGTTCCTGAGTGAAACAGAGAAACAAGTATGTGTGTTTAACCACAATATCACCATTTCACTGTTTTATTAGCGGTTATTAAAAAGTTCAAGTTTAGTTCCTCAGTATGAATTGTCTTCATCTTCATATAAATCGCTTTTCTGCGGGACGTGATTGTTCCTGTGTGTTGACTGTGGTGGTTTTGGCTGTCACACCGTGTGCTTTCGTACGCTAATGTGGCTAATGATGGATTATCCAGGAAATTAATTAGTCACCGCATGTACTTCTGCAAACAGCTGACGGCTAATCTGTGTCTGAGAATAAACCCTGATTCATTACTAGCGCTATATTTGCATTACTAATCACTATTTGCATCAACCACGTTCCCATGAAGACGTTCCCATTTGAAACTGTGATTATATTCCTATATTAAACCATATATAATCAATATGTATAATCAAATGTTTGGTCATAAACAGATTATAATGTACCGAAGAGACTCGTGCGTCTCACCTTTGACTCCTCATATGTGTAAAAACCTTTCTGAATTTTGTTCTCGTCCACATCACAGAAAGCTTTCACCTGAAATCACACAAACACAAATAAAGAGCAACACAATAGCACAATACAACCTCTCCAATTATTACAAATATTAATTAATACATTAAATCAATACATCAATTAATTAAATGAATACATTCGAATATTGAATATTGAATACCTTCGGTATTTTAAATAATAATAATAATAATAATAATAATAATAATAATAATAATAATAATAATAATAATAATAAATATTTTTTAATTAATCATGAATATTTACTTTAGTGTTTAAGTCCAGTATTTCAATGAATAATAATACAAATAATTGTAATTATTAATTCATAATTTTACTAATTAAAATTAATAATTTATTTAGATTATTTTTAATTATTATTATTTATTTATTTTAGTATTTTTAAAATCCCTTTAGAAATTTGTTTTAACTTCTTATTTTTACTATTATTCTTTTTTTTTTAATATTTGTAATTAATATTTATTTATTTTTTTAGTATTTTAAAGTCCATTTGGTATTTTTCTTTTACATTACTATTTATAAACACAAGTAAATTTCTAACAGTTATGTTTTGAGCCATTATTTTCTTCTGATTATATTGATCCATTATATAACAAGTTATTATTATTAACACAAAATGTATATAACAATGTTAGTATGTTAGTATTTTTAAGTCCCTCAATCTTTTAATAATAATAACATTAATAATAATAAATTATTTTTGTAATGAATTAATCATGATTATTTATTTACCTTAGTATTTAAGTTCAATATTTTAAGTATTAACAATAAAAATAATCATAATTATGATTATTAATAATTTATTTAGATTATTTTAATTATTTATTGTAGTATTTTTAAATAATACTTTTTAAATGTAGAAATTTGTTTTAACTTCTTATTATTAATATTATTCTTTTTAAAATATTTGTAATTTTTTGCACTACTGTTTATTTTCTTCTGATTATATAAATCCCTTATATAATAGGTTATTATTAACACAATAAAATATATAAAAATGTTAGTATTTTAAGTCCCTATCTAATTAATAATAATAATTATTATTATTATTATTATTATTATTATTATTATTATATATTAATCATATATGAATAATTATTATTATTCATTCATTCTTTTAAATTATTGTTAATTAATTACTATATATTTATTTTAGCATTTTAAAGTCATTTTGTATTTCCTGATATTATCTCTTACAAACATGAGGAAACGGTTTTATGCGGTTTTATGTTTTGATCCGTTACCTTCTTCTGATTGGTGGGACTCAAGCTGCGATAGAGTTTCCGGCCCTGTTTCCCAGCATTCCATATGGTGAATGATTCCCATTGGCTGAGCACTCGCTCCTGCAGGAAGTCGACGCGGAGCTTCCAGATGGTTTCTCTGAGAGCAGAGAACAGGAGATCAGTCTCATCTGACATCACACACGCTTCAGGTGGAAACATGCTGCTTTTGGGTTATTTAAAGAGCAAAATAGGCTTCCTCTGCGCACATCCCTCAACCCGCAACATCATAAAACCCTGAAAGACATCAATCTGCACTCAACACACACACACAGAACGAGACTGACAGCCAGCTGTGGCCTGCTGGACAGACGGCGAGAAAATCAGCAGAATTCCAGATGTAACGAGTCAGAAGATGCCACTCATTCCAAACACAGACAGATAACACACACACACAGACACACACACACTCACATTTACACACACACACACAGACAAATGAAGAGACCCGTGAGAATATGAGGATCCTGAAATATATTTTCCACTGATAAACTGTAACAAAAACAACATTCAAGCTGAATGTGTCATGCAGCATTAGAAAACACACGAGTATCCTCATTTACTCTCAGTCCATGTCTGGAAAATCACTCTTTTTAACTCATTGTAGTGCTGTGCAACAATTAATCGAGATTAATTACATCCAAAATAAAAGTTTTTGTTTACATCATATATGTGTGTGTACTGTGTATATTTATTATGTATATAAATGCATATACAATATACATATATACACATGTAAATATTTTCAAAATATATACTGTATGTGTGTGTATTTATATATACATAATAAATATACACATTACATACACATATTTTATGTAAACAAAAGCTTGTGATTAATTTTGACTAATCATTGCACAGCACTAACTTATTGACAGTCGTGATAAACTTTCATTATTCATATATTTTAATTATTTTAATGACCCTTCAGTATTTTAACTTTATTATTATTATTGTAATTATTGTTGTTGTTGTTGATTTTTAATTAATACCTTCAAAGACCCATCAGTATTTTACGTTTATTAATAATAATAATTTTACTTAAGATTTGTAATTAATATTTTAAAGACTATTATGACTATAGTTAGTTTTCTTATTAATATTTTTAAAGACCCATCAGCATTTTAACTTTTATTATTATTATTATTATTAATAATAATAATTTTAATTAATATTTTAAAGACCCTTCAGTATTTCACCTTCATTACTATTGTGACTATTATTTATTATTAATTATTAATATTTTTCATTAATTATTAATCATTTTAAGCATTTTAAGTCCAATAATAATAATAACAGTATGTTAACTAATTTTAAAATGACATTATTTATTTATTTATTTATTAGTTTTTTTTGTTGTTGTTGTTTCTTTCTTTCTTTAGGCTACTTCAGTATTTTAAACAATTTCTAATAAAAAAAAATTCCATTAATTTTCTCCATTCATTTTAATTATTTTAATAATTTTTTTACATATGCATGTTTCAGTCCCTTCAGTATGTTAATTTATAAAATAATAAAATTATAAAAGTCCCACGATAATAAAAATGCAAAGAAACAAAGAGAAAGAAACTGCATTAACGTATACAAACATCCAAGCCAAATGCATCATGCAGCATTATAAAACAAATGTGCTGTGTCCTGATTCACGTTGAGTGCATATCTGTAAATATCCAGCATATGTGTTTTTCTTTGACCGACAGTCCTAAAATAAAAGCAACATTTACCGCAGTAGTTTCAGACTGATAAAGTGACTGTAAACGGACTCACTCCAGCACTGAGTGTGTAGCCGCGTGTTCATGATAGCGATAAACCAGCAAACACTCGTCCACTCGGATCACGTGACCTCCGCGACGAAGACTCTCGTAGAAGAAGAGCAGATCCTCAGGAACGCCCTGATAGACAATTAGTTTAGATCACCAGCCCATCAAGAGATTTACATGTGTATTTTTGCATCAGAAGAGCCTCACCTTTCCTCCCTCGTTAAACGGACCCACTTTCTCAAACCAGTCACGTGAACAGAACCAGGTGGGCATGATGACCGTCGGCCCGTGAGACGTGTACACCTGATTTAGGAAAGAAACCAATGCTTTTATTCATGAAGGATGCATTCAGTTGAGACATGTCTAATGTTACAAAAGATTTCTATTTCAAATAAATCCTGTCATTTTGAACTTTCTACTCATCTGAGAATCCTGAAAAATAAAATGTGTCAGGGTTTCCACAAAAATATTGGGCAGCACAACTGTTTTCAATATTGATAATAATCATAATTGTTTGCTGAGCAGCAAATCAGCACCTTAAAATGACGCATAATCGGCATAGCAATCATTTATAGGGAAAACGCTTAAAGAATCAGAGCCAATCAGATCACATTTGACGTTAAGCATGATTTTTGGACCAATGAGATTTCACTGTGGGCGGAGCTACACAGCACAAAATGTTATCACAGCTTTTTAGGACAAAAAAAACAGCAGTTTCTTTACCAAAAATGACAAGATTTATTGGATCGATTAATGTAAACACATCAGATGAAACAACAAATAATATGATCGATGCTTATTTAAAATCAGAGTTCAACAAGCAGGATATTTTGTCTCCATTTCTTCACTGATACGTTTAGTAGCTCCGCCCCGGTGAATTCTCATTGGTCCATAATCACTGAATATTAAACATCAAATAAGTTCTGACTGTCTGTGATTATTATGCAGCATTTGAGCTTCCAGTCTGTACAGACGAATCCTGTCACAGCGTCTGGTGGATAAAAACCATTAACATGTTTTCAACACTCTCTAATCACACACACCGCTCTAATGAGTTTACTTTGGCCGTGTGTGTTCAGACTGAGAGTTAAAGATCAGAGAGCGCCAGACGCTCAGGACCTTCAACACACACACACTGAGAAAGAATGAAAGATGGAGTGGAGGGAGGAAATACAGGAATATTTCAATGATGACAAAAGGGATAAAATTAGTGATATATTTACAGGGCAAATACACTAACTAGAGCACTGAGATCAGGGTGCACTTGATTCCCTGTATTAGTGAAGCCCAAAATCACATCGCTAGGGTAGAAAGTCTTTATTAACACACTAAAACCTGCTGTTCTTACTAGTCCAGTGTCAAAGGTCATGTGTGTGTGTTCAGACTCTGACACTGAGCTGGTGCGAGTGTGTCGTAACGGAGATGTTGCCCACTGGACGCGTGTGTGTGTGTGTTTCACTGCATAGCCTTGTCTGGAATGTGCAAACACACCCAAGAGAAACACGACTCCCTTCTCAGTGAACGAGAACATGTGGAGGGGAAAACCATCAGCAAACACATTAAAAACAGACTGTTCATGAAGAAAAACTGAGTATTTATCTGCTTAAAACATGCTGCCATGATGTGCGCCGGGTTGCTAGGGTGTTGCTATGCAGTTGCTAAGGTGTTCTGAGTGTGTTAGTGTCTTGTTAGACAGTTGCTATTGTTTTTTAGAATGGTTGCTTGATGCTGCATACAATCCCTAAGGCATTGCTAGGATGTTTTGAGTGGTTGCTATGCAGCTGCTAGGGATTTGGCAGTTGCTAAGGTGCTGCAAACAGTCCATAGTATGTTGTTAGCATGTTCTGAGTGGTTGTTATGCAGTTACTAGGGTTTTGGCAGTTGCTAGGGTGCTGTAAAAAGTCCACAGGGTGTTGCTAGGATGTTCTGAGTGGTTGCTATGCAGTTGCTATGGTTTTGCCAGTTGCTAGGGTGCTGTGAGCAGTCCATGGGGTGTTGCTAGGACATTTTGAATGGTTGCTATGCAGTTGCTAAGGTCTTGCAAGTTGCTAGGGTGCTGTGAGCAGTCCACAGGGTGTTGTTAGGATGTTCTGAATGGTTGCTATGCTCTTGTTAAAGTTTTGCCAGTTGCTAGGGTGCTGCGAGCAGTCCATAGGGTGTTGCTTCTAAGTAGCTGCTATGCAGTCGCTAAGGTTTTGCCAGTTGCTAGGGTGCTCTAAACAGTCCACATGGTGTTGTTAGGATGTTCTGAGTGGTTGTTAGACAGTTAACATGGAATTTTGGGTGGTTGCCAGGGTGTTTTAAAGGTGGTCTTAATGTGTTACTTTTCGTTTTCTAGAGTGTTGTTAAGGTGTTCTAAAGTTTGGTAGGCGGTTACAGTGTTTTTCACAGTAGTTGCTATGGTGCTGTTAGCAGACCCTACAACCTTACTAGGAAGTTCTGGGTGGTTGCTAGGCTGCTGCTATGACATTTCTATAATTGTATGCCAGGTTGCTAGGGCTTTTCTATGCAATATCATGCATATTGCTATAGTACGGCTGGGTAGTTGCTAGGGTGCAGGAAGCGGTCCTTGGGGTGTTGCTAGGATGTTCTAATTGGTTGCTAGGGTGTTGCTATGCAGTATCATTAGGCAGTTCCTATAGTCTCCAGGAAGGGTGTTGCTAGGATGTTCTGAGTTGTTATTAGGCTGTTGCTATGCATCTGATAAGTTGTTTTGAGTGATTGTTGGGATGTTGCAAGGTGTTTAGTAAGGTAAGTGACTCCTAGGGCATTGCTAGGGCAGTGCTACAATGTTTCAAATGGTTGCTAGGTGGTTGCTAGGGTGATTTTAGAATTTAAAGTTGCCATTTAAATCAGCACTTGTACTTTCTCTCTCTATTAGGGATCATAATCGAGTGTTTCTGAGATGATTTGGGAAGGCTCCACACATCAGTCTGACCTCTCGACCCCTCGGATCCGTTTCCCGCCAGCACGTGTGACGCTCTATGCTCACGCCCGCGCACTGTTTCCGTGGAAATATGTGTCTTCAGGTACACATCCTGTTTCGGTGGCGACCTACTGACCGCGTGGCACGCGACCCCTCAAAACACAGCACGCCTTGCCTTTCCTGACACACACACACACATCCTCCTGACACACACACTCGAATATAGAGATCAAACAGACTGCCATGAAAGAGATACACACACGCACACACACACGCTTCAGATCCACATCCTTTACTTCCTTAATAAAGCGCACAATATTCTAAAGAAGAAAAAAATCATTATTATTCATTAATGTGTTCATAATTGTCTTCATCAATGACTTTTCATTTTTACTGACAAAAAAAATAAACCACAAACAGAAAAGCCTAACAGTTCATTAATCAAATCAAAACCCAAAACGGATTAAATCGAGTCCTGCATACTGGTATTGGCTAACTAAAACAATAACTATAAAAGATAATGTTTGTTAATTGAAATAAAGCTGAAACAAAATAAATATACATTTTAAGTGGAAAATGAAACTTGAAAAATCTAAACGAAAACAGAAATGTTGTACTGGCAGCCTATTGAAATAAAATATGTTGAAGTTCTAAAAAAACAAAGAAAGAAAGAAAATTAAAAATTACAAAAACACGTGCATCTAATAAAACAAACAATAGGGCACCAAATAAAAAATGGTTTCAGTTTCTGTCCATCAGTTGTGGATTTGATGCTGAGATGTGGGCGTGGCACTCAAAAACAGAGGCGGGCCTTGGACTGTAATAAAAGGGGTGGAGTTTCAGCAGACTAAATGATTGAAGGAGATCAACACACATCAGCAAAGAAGATCTGGTTTGATATTTGATTGAACATCACCAGGTCCAAAAAAATGTAGAAAACAAAATGTGCATTGATGCATTGTTCACAAAACGTTTAATAACATGCATCTAGAAAATAAATGAAATTAATGTTAATTTCATGTTAACTTTAATTTGAAGTGTGTGTGACCTGTGTGAGAAGCTGCTCTGGATTCAGAGAGTTGATCCACCTGGTGTAACGTTCAGTGGAGCCTTCAGGAACTCGACACACTTTACAACCCACAATCTGACAAAACACACAACATTAGTGGCAAACATGGCATATAAGGTGTACGTTTTTATAGAAATTAATACTTTTACTCATCAAGGATGAATTAAATTGATTAATAGTGACAGCAAAGATATTTATAATCTTTTTCTATATTTATAAATGTTGTGTGTACAACAAAAAATCACGTTACACCCTAAAAAACAACACACACGGGCGCTTTCAATGGTCCGTTTCATTTCCTGTCATGTGATCAGATGGCGGGCGTTTCTGCTGGTTTAATCTCAGCTCTGTTTGTTTAGCGCCGCAGCTCTTCAGTCGGTCGCCACTCCGCCCGCTGTGACCCGAGGTCAGAGGTCAAAGCAACAAACCCAGCCCTCAAAAAAACACTGTAAAAACAACCGCTGGCCCTCCTGCTGATGCTGCTTATGAAAAATAACATTCAACCATGTTTTTACTGTCATGGTATATTAATATGGTACATTTCAAATATTGTGAAATATTATTACAGTTTAAAATAACCGTTTTCTATGTAAATATAATGTAAAATGTAATTTATCCACAGGCATTCAAAGCTGAATTTTCAGTCTTCAGTGTCACATGATCCTTCAGAAATCATTCTAATATGCTGATCTGCTGCTCAGGAAACATGTCTGATTCTTATTACTCTCACTTTTGATCAATTTAATGTGTCCTTGATGAATAAACGTGTTATTTCTTTAATCAAGTGTGTCATTACTCACTGCGGTTGGATTCGCTGCAACAGCTTCATACTGTAGTCGAACTCTCTGAGGCCTCATGACGTCATCCTGAAACACACATCATCATCATCTTCATCATCACAAGCATCAGTCAGGAAGTGTTTTCTGGTGATATGATGGTTGCATTTTCTTATTTTTAATTTTTTTATGACACATACAGTTCATATGTCACCGCATCATAATCTCCATCTGTAGATGTTTTATAAACAGAAGTTTTTATTGTTAAATGAATCTCTGCATCTGTGCGTTTAGCCACGGTAGCTCTCCAATCTCACTCTCCTGGAGGAGAGGATTCCTGGCGTTCCTCTGAACCTCAAGGAGTGCTGATTTTGGCCCTCTGGAAACCATCGCACGGAAAAATCCCTCCAAAATAACTGTCCCGTCATTCCACAGACAGCAGCCATAAAACCACCGACACACACACAGAATATCTGAGTAAAGTCAACAGAACTAATGGAGTTACATCTGTAAGAGTGGGAGTGTGTGTCAGGATTAAGACAGTCGTAAATCACAAAACAGTATAAACTATGAATACCAAAAAATAAATAATCTGCATTTTTTTTTTCATTTATTATTAAAGTAATATTTTTCATATAATTTTAGTTTTATATATATATATACATAAAAAAAGGAGATTAGTTATTTTTGGTATGTAATTTCTATATATTTTTATTTATTATTTTATAAAATATATTGTAATAGTATAAATTATGAATCCCACAAAAACAAATAATCAGCATTTTCATTATTTCATATTTTTATAATATATATTAGTGCTGTCAAATGATTAATCACATCCAAAATAAAAGTTTTTTGTTTACAAAATATGTGTATGTAATGTGTATATTTATTATTTATATATAAATACACACAAATACAGCATATATTTTAAAAAAATATTTACATGTATTTACATGTGTATATTTTTTATACATTTACATATATTTTTTCATAACATTAATATTATATCTAATATATAAACATGACATACTTTTCTTAAATATATCCATGCATGTGTATTTATATGCTTATATAAACGCAACACTTTTGTTTTTGGCCCCATTTTTTATGAGCTAAATTCAAAGATCTAAGACTTTTTCTATGTACACAAAAGGTCTATTTCTCTCAAATATTGTTTACAAATCTAATAAAGTCTAAATCTGTGTTAGTGAGCACTTCTCCTTTGCCGAGATAATCCATCCACCTCACAGGCGTGACATATCAAGATGCTGATTAGACATACGCCTGCCCATACCATAACCCCACCGCAACCATGGGCCACTCGATCCACAATGTTGACATCAGCAAACCGCTCACCCACACGACACCATACATGCTGTCTGCCATCTGCCCTGTACAGTGAAAATCGGGATTCATCCGTGAAGAGAACACCTCTCCAAAGTGCCAGACACCATTGAATGTGAGCATTTGTCCACTCAAGTCGGTTACGACGACGAACTGCAGTCAGGTCATGACCCTAATGAGGACGACGAGCATGCAGATGAGCATGGTGTGGTTACACGTGGTCTGCGGTTGTGAGGCTGGTTGGATGTACTGCCAAATTGTCTGAAACGCCTTTGGAGACGGCTTATGGTAGAAAAATGAACATTCAATTTACGGAAAACAGCTCTGGTGGACATTCCTGCAGTCACCATGCCAATTGCACACTCCCTTAAAACGTGCAACATCTGTGGCATTGTGCTGTGTGATAAAACTGCACATTTTTTTAATAGGTGGTTCAACTTATTTTACTCAAGGTAGCTGCCATTTTTATAGTTTTTCCACCTAATATTTATATTTTATATTAATATTATATTAAATGTTTTAAATAACAGTAATAATACAAAAGAACAACAAAGCCTTGTAGCCTTTGTAGCCTAATGGACATGATCACTATAATCTATAGCTGTACGGAAATTAGCAGCTTAAACGTTCAACCAAGTATCTTCTTTTGTGCTCTACAGAAGAGAGAAACTAACACAGGTTTGGAACGACACAAGAACGAGTGAACAATGAGAGAATTGCTCATTTGTGTAAAGCACTGCTGTGGTGTGGACGTGAGGGAAGGGCTATTAGCATTGCGTCTTGCTCTCACGCTCTTTCTTGCAACAGAGTTGGACGCGAACGGCTCCATCAGCTCCGCAGGAGAGACTCTCACAGATACATCAGCTCCACAATCACAGATCTGATTACACAACATTACTGAGAGGGCACATGCTGAACATTACGACACTAAATCACAAACACAACCATATATATTTGATTTTACGGTTATTATTCAGGTCTACGCTGCCAGCAAACGCTGTACAAAAACAACAGAAGTCATCAGAAAGTCTCCATTATGAATTTCTCATGAATTTCACACACCACAGGGGCCGATCACACTCACACACACTCAATCTGAAGCATGTGTTTGTGTATTGAGCCTCACAGTGACTCACCAGCTCATAGTTGACATGAAACACAACAGATGTCATCGCAAACCGAACAAATCGGTGGAATAGATTTACATGCATATATTAACTTGTTTTACCTTCTCACACATGGTTTAGCCATTCATTGAGTTTCTCTGACAGGTCTGTCAAACACACGCTGTCATTAGGAGTGTATTTACACACACAGGTGGTACATATCTCACACACACACACACACTCACCGCGTCCTGAAAACAGAGGAATCGTCCGGAGCTCTGACGCACCGCCTGGTTTTTAGCAAATCCAACTACAAACAAACAAATTTACAAACACATATCAGATATCAGATGTGGTTTGTATTTCTGAGGCTCATTATGAAAAATCAATGCATTTGGAACAGTTACTGAATCAATTCACTGTTCAGTGTATGGAATCTGATGAATCATTTGACTGAATAAAACTGAATCAAATTGAATACAAATGAATCTTGAACTGTTTTGCTTTTAACCCAAATATTCTCTCTTACACACACACACACACACACACACACCTCTGTCAGCATTAAGACACACACGCGGCGTTAGACTTGGCAGGCTGCTGTCACACTTCTTGTCTGTTTCTGCTTAAGATCGGTTACATTAGTTAAGGTAATCCGGTTAAGACGTCTGCGCTGTCTCACACAGATCTCAGTGTGTATTTGATGTGTTTGTCTACAGGTGTGTGTTTGTGTTATGCTGAAAGCTCGGTATGCCAAACATGGAGAGGCTCTGAGCTTCTGACACCGACTGAACACTGATAAGAAACTTCTTTTGATTCCTGAAGCGCATGAACAGAGTGTGTGTGTCTGTTTATTGTCGTGTGAGCTCCACACATGTGTGTCATGATAACTGGGTGAATGTGAAGACAGAGTCCTCGAGCACTGCAGGAACACACACACATACACACCTCCGCGTGGGCTGGATGAGCTGTGGCCTGAGATCAGCATGCGAAAGCCTTTGTCCTCGAACCTCTGCCTCCATCTCTCCAGCAGCTCTCGGGAGTTATCCTGACACACATAAAAGCATATTCTTCAGATTGATATTCATATTTAGTATGAGACAGTGTAGATAGTGTGTTTGTGTTTGTGTGTGTGTGTGTGTTTACCGTACTGCCGTCGTCATACACAGACAGCTCCATTCGGCCCTGGAAATCCTGCTCCAGTATGGCCTGCAGACACTCGTCTAGCCAATCAGACGCATTAAACACAGGCATGATCACTGACTGAAACAACAGAAAAAAACACAGAAGAGAGTAACAACAAAACTGATAAAATGCAGCACAACAGAACAGAACATATTAAATTACTATAGAAAAAAAAACAAATTAAAACAGTAGAATAGAATAGAATAGAATAGAATAGAGCACAAAAGAAGAATAAAACAACAACAGTATAAAATATAAAGAATGAAATACAATATATCTGAACAGAATACACTAGAACAGTCTAAAGTAAATAAAATAGAATAGAGCACAACAGAATAAAATTGTACAGAGTACAAATGAAATTAAATAGAACGGATTTGAGAACAACAAATAGAATATCAGCACAACAGAATAGAACAGAATAGAGCACAATGGAAAAATAGAATAGAATAGAATAGAATAGAATAGAATAGAATAGAATAGAACAGAGCACAACAGAATACAACTGGACAGAGTATAACTGAATGGAATAGAACACAATGGAGTACAACAAATAGAATATCAGCACAAAAGAATAGAACAGAATAGAGCACAATGGAAAAATAGAATAGAATAGAATAGAATAGAATAAAGCACATAAGAATAAAATGGTACTAAGCACAATGGAATGAAATAGAACACAAATGAGTACAACAAATGCAATATCAGCACAATAGAACTGAACACAATGAAAGATAAAACCGAATTGAACAGAATAGAATACAGGACAACAAAATAAAATAGCATCAACAGAATAAGTACAACAAACAGAATATCAGGACAGTAGAACAGAACAGAATAGAATAGAGCACAATAAAAAACAAAATAAAACAGTACAGAGTACAAATAGAACAGAATTAGTTCAACAAATACAATATCAGCACAACAGAATAGAACAGAATAGAGCACAATGAAAAAACAGAATAGAATACAGCACAACAGAATAAAGTAGTAGAGTACAATGGGATGGACTATAACAGAATAGAACACAATGAAAGAGTAGAATAGAATAGAATAGAATAGAATAGAATAATAGAGACCAACAGCATGTAACTACATAGAGCACCACAGAATTAGAACAGAGAACAGAACAAAACAATATATACTCAAATAGAATAGAGCAAAGAAAAACAGAATAAAATAGAATACAGTACAACAAAATAGATTAGAACAGAACAGAGTGCATGGAATAAAATACAGGGAAACACTTTGCCAAATACAGGTTACCAGAATACAATAGAACAGGACAGAGCTGATGGATAGAATAGAATAGAATAGAATAGAATAGAATAGAATAGAATAGAATAGAATAAAATAGAATAGAGCACAGTAAACAAAACATCAGCACAACAAAATGGAACATAATAGAGTACAACAGAAAATAATTGAGTAAAATGAATAGAATACCAGCATGAAACAGAACAATAGAATAGAACTGAACAAGACAGAGTGCAGCATAACAGAATATAGCACAATGGAATAGAATAGAATAGAATAGAATAGAATAGAATATGTTTACCATAATCCTGATATTAACATAATTCACCATAAGTGTGTACATATTCCACTAATTTCATGTTCATTTAAAACCTAACAAACGTCTATTTGTCAACTGGAGTATTTGTAATATGTTTGTGGTAACTTTCTTTACAATAAATTATATTGCTTGATATTTGTTTTCAATTTGTGTTACTTGTTCATTGCTGTTGAGATTGTGCTCTTACGGTATGTTAAACTCACCACTGCAGCGCTGCTGCCCTCTGTCGGTCCAGCGTGCTCATGTGACGCACTCCGCTTGCAGAGGCGCTTTGACTCGGGCTCGGACTCTCCACTGGACCCTCCATGTGTGCCGCTCATCTCTCCGCTCATGTATCTGTGCTCCAGTGCTTCTGTTCACACAGACTGTGTTGAACCTGAGCTCATTCCGCTTTCAAAGTGTTATATATGCCTGTATAAAGCTGCGATCGGTTGTGTTTTGGTTCTTTATTCACTCTCGCGCGCGCACGTGTGCGGATGAGCGCAGACGCACAGATCACTTCCGCGTCAGGGCGGGAGCGGCGAGATGATTAGACGAGAGAAAACGCGGACATGCATTTGCTTCGACTGAAGCGCTGTCACTCAGCGGGCGCAGCTCTGATTGGACGGATGATGCGGCAACGTCACACGTGACGTTATCGACAAGTTATCGCTGTTATTAAAAGTACGGTATTACCTAAAAATAATCATTAACACTTACTTAAAACAACGGGGGGAAATTGTAAAATTTAAATAAATTGATACAAATATCTTAGAGACATTACTTAAAATACAAAAGAATACAAATAATATATAAAATAATAAATAGAATAGATTTTTTAAAAATATCTATGTAATATTATTGTATATAAATATTAAACAAACATATAAAACTTAAATATACATTAAAAATAATTATTGCAGCTATAATCATATCTTTCTGTTGTACTCAGAACCGTTGAGCTGCTCACCTTTGCAGACCTGCCTGCATCTGTCCTCACCAGCTTACCTCACAACGCTCCTGTTTACAGTCGAGTGAAAGTCTGACGAACAAGACACCTACACCTGCTGATTCAGTCAAACTGCCACACCTCAAACCCTCCATCACACACACCTACACGCACACCTGTACGGCCCTCACAGCACCTGAGGTCACGCTGAGATGTCTGTGCCCTCCAGACAGAGAAACATCTCGATCAACCGCATTCAGATCATGCCAGCCTGTCAACACGCCAAAGATGCAACATGTCTGTGTTTATTTCTATTAAAAAATGATCGTTTGAGATTACCACTGAAAAAATTAAGACTTTTGCACATGGACTTTGCAGCCTCTCAAATGTTACTCCTGAGGAAAAAAAAGTCAACTCAAACTGTGCTCAAATTTGCACAAGACCTGCAATGACGTCTCATACTAACTAAATATTTGTATCAAATGATCTGAGCAGCTCCAAGTGCACTTTATAGCTCTAATGGAATTCTTATTATCATATTTAAACACAATACAGCTCAAAGTATGTTATGTGCCGTGTACCTGCAGGCGTGTGAATGTTGTCGTATCCTCAGGGCGCTACAAACGAAAGCGGAGCCCCGCCCCCTTCACACGTGACTGCAGCGAACAGGTCGAGCCAGTCTGACAGAAGAGCTCTTCAGACGACTAGTTAAGAGCTAAACTTCACCCGTCCCAGACACCTGTTTCAAGACGAAACCAGACCAGAGCGACGGTGGATCTGCTGAAGGACGCAAAAAAAAAAGGTTAGAACAACACCAATCCAACAAACTAAAATGTTAAACATTTATTAGATGAAAACAGGAGTAGTAGGTAAAACAGATGTGGTTTAATTACAGCTTGACTGAGCAAAACTGGTGCTTTTTACACGGTAAAAATAAATAAATAACCTGAGCACCAATTACCTAAAGAGGCTACACTGGAAAACATTTTCACTCAGAAATTGCTTGTAAATGATAAACAATTAAAGAAACCCTAAGCAACACAACCAATTTTTAAGTAGAAAAACTAAAATATTATTCTCTTGTAAAACTGTTCGTTTTGTTTAGCCTACAACGAAAAAAAAACACTTTAGACATGGATTGTTTTTGTGTGTCTAATCCATAAATTAACCATACTACAGAATTTGAGAACTTTATATAACTGTGATTAGTTTGATAAAGATCCCATAGGCCTATTCATGATTTGACAGCAGCAACTTTATATAATGTAAATTCCGTTTACCATGTTAAATCTTTATGCGTTTATGCGATTTTGTAAATATAAAATCATCATTTTAAGCACTATTAGAACTATTTAAATGTAAAACAGGGATTAAGCGAAAGTGGTGTCGGTCTCATGTCACACATTAGCGCCGAACTGAGACTGACGCGACCTGAGGAACCTGCACGACGAGCTGTTGCGACAGACGGGTGCGACCAGAGACAAGCTTTTTGGAGCGTAAAGTCTGGTTTAAAAGAGGGACGAGTAAAATACATACACATAAAATATCCTAGTCAGACAGACAGCCGCTGTTAGGGGCTGGATGCAAATTAGCATGACTATCATGATGCAAAAGAAGGATAGGCTGATTTTCATAGCGCTGCGTTGATTCAGACTTACTCACCTCAGGCTGGAGTTTCAGGACTGCTTAAAGCGTTTATTCAAACAAACATTAAAGACGAGACAGCTATTATGCAAATGAGCCGCTGAAGGAAAAGCGCATCTGGAGCCACTCTGATAAAATGTTGTGTATGTTAAATGTTTTTGTTGATCTGTAAGTTGTGAGTCAGTAAGATTAGAAGCTTTTAATCATCAAGTGCATTAAATCGTTCTTTTAAACTTTCTATTCATCTGTGAATAGATAAAAAATAAAATGTTCCCATGGTTTCCACAAAAATGTTGTGCAGCACAACTGTTTTCAGCATTAATAATAATCAGAAATATTTCTTGAGCAGCAAAACAGCATATTAGAATGATTTCTGAAGGATCATGTGACACTTAAGACTGGAGTGATGCTGAAAATTCAGCTTTGATCACAGGAATAAATTACATTTTAACATAGATTTACATAGAAAACAGATATTTTAAATTGTAATAATATTTCATATTTATACTGTATTTTTGATTAATTAAATGTAACCATGGTGAGCAGAATAAAAAACATAAGCTAATTAACGTAAGCTAAACAAATTTAAAATTTACATGAGCTCAAAGTAAACTATTTAATCATACATTTTTAATTGTATTATATTTTGTTTATAATAATAATTATAACATTATTGATATTTTGACAAATTATTACATAAAAACATATTAAAAATTCAAATGCTTTTCCTAAAATCAGATCTAAATTATTTATCAAATTATTACTTTTACAATTCGTTTTGTAATTTATTTATAATATATAATCATATTATCATATGATATCATATCATATTATTGATAATTTGACAATTAAATTAAAATTATATAAATTCAAAAACTTTCCTGAGGACATATCTTCTAAAAAACACAAATTAAAAAAATTAAATTAACAATTCTTAGTTATAACACATAATTACAATTTTACAAAAAAATATTCTTTTTTTACAAAATATTACTTGAAATAATTTCTTACTTGAAGGTTAGATCTTCTACAAAAACATTAACCATAACTTTTAACCATTATTCCT
>JAHKKF010512936.1:29502-45185 GCA_019740295.1 Labeo calbasu | reverse complement strand
GGTGAACTGAAGAGAAGAACAACCAACATGGAGCTGGAGCTGAATCTGAAGGATCTGGAGAGATTCTATATGGAGGAATGGTCTCTGATCTCTTGTCAGGTGTTCTCCAAACTCACCAGGGATTATAGAAGAAAATTCAGAGCTGTTATCCTGGGACAAGGATGTTGCAATAATTGGGTGCCAATAATTGTGGCCAACGTGAACTAGAAAAAAAAATTAATTTAATGAGATTTCCCCCAAACGTTCTATAGTTTTACTTTATTGAAAGATTAGAATTTTGTGACTTTTTTTAGTGAAAGATCAAAAGGATAAACAGTGCAGATTTATTTCCACAGCTGCCTTTGCTCATAATTACCAAGAGTGCCAATATTTGTGGAGGGCAAATCCTTATGCTTAGTTCTCCCATTTTTACTTTGAATTACCTTTGCTATAATCTATGCTCATTTTTAGTTAATAAAACAGAATCAATGTGATAAACCTGTTAAATTTAAATCTTTAGCAAATACCAATTTTTGTACTAAAGTTCACTTTTAACACATTTAAAAACAACTGACATTATGTTTATACCATCACAGTCTGGTTTTCTGGGTCTCTAATTCACAGACCATTAAGAAGTGAACCAATTAATACAAATTATAGTTGTAAAATGCTTTGAAGCAGACAAGGAATGTGCTTTGAGAACGTATACATTACAACAGTCATCTGACTCAAGGACCACAGGCGGAAAGTGAGGTTAACCATAAACTCACAAGACTGTTCTGTAATCCACATCATGCTCCTTCCACTGCCTGATGTTGCAAAATATAACAGCCTATGGAAAGACAGCTTTGTTATGAAACATAAGAGCTACGATCAGTCACAAGGCAAAGCTCCCCTGATCACTGTGATGAAAACAGATACGGATGGACAGCATGATCCTTTGACTCTAGTTTGGAGAATGAAAAATGAATTTGCCTATTCCTACTGGAGAAAACATTTGCACGGTTCGCCAAAAAATGAAAATTCGCTGAAAATGTTCTCACCCTCAGGTCATGCAAGATGTAAATGAGATTCTTCATTGGAACAGATTTGGAGAAATTTAGCATTACATCATTTGTTCACCAATGGATCCTCTGTAGTTAATAGGTGCCATCAGAATGGGAGTCCAAATAGCTGATAAAAATGCCACAAAGCAATTGAACTCCAGTCCATAATGTCTAGCGAAGCAAAAAGCTGCATGTTTGCAACATACAAATCCATCATTAAAACACTTTTTAACTTTAAATCATTGCTTCTGACTAAAATATGAGCCCTTTATCCATGATTTGATTTCTCCAGTGAAAATTTCTCAGAATCAGGGAGAAATATGCACGGTTTACAAGTGGAAACAGTCCAAAAAAAAAATCTAAATAAATATGTCAATAAATTTTAATGTGTGGAAAACAGGCAAAGAACTTCTTCAGTTTCTTATGATTGAATATGGACTCACTTTTGCGCAACAGTTTAATGTTGAAATGTCTTAATTATGGATTTGTTTCTTACAAACATACAGCTTTTTACTTCACAAGATGTTAACTGATGGACTGGAGTCATGCAGACTACTTGGATTATTGGCGATGTTTTTATCAGCTGTGTAATATCCCATTTTGACGGCACCCATTCACTGCACAGGATCCATTTCAACAAATGATGTAATGTAAAATTTCTCTAAATGTGTTCTGATGAAGAAACAAATTAATTTAAATCTTGGATGGCCTAAGGGTGAGTACATTTTCATTTTTGGGTACACTATTCCTCACTTTCAGAAAAAGAAAGTACAGTTCTGTTACTGGGGTGGGAACCTATAAGGTACAAAAGTAAAAAGGTACAAATATGTACTTTTAAAGTACTAATATGTGTCTTTAAGGTACTAATATGTACCATTTAGGGGTAGGTAAGGTACAAACGTGCACCTTTTCACTTTTGTACACTTTTGCCCCAGCGACAGAACTGTACCTTTTTTTCTGACAGTGCTTTAATAAAATAAGTATTTTGAAAAAAGACTAGGAATCTGCTGTACAGATCATAAGCAGATAAAAGCATTGAGACAAAAAAAAAATGTAAGCATGGATCAGCAATTTCACATCTAACTATTTTAGCCTGCTTTCACCCTAATGGAGAAATGGACATTTAAAAAGCATCCTGAACATTTAATGTCGCTGGGCCGATTCACTTCTGCTTCAGTCTATACCAATCTCCAAGCCCTTAATTTTCTCTCTCTCTCTCTGGTTGAAGATCTATACTAATAGCTGCCAGCATTACAAAACCCATTAAACTCAGATTTTAAAGGCCAAGCAGGAAATCGTTAAAGCTCAGAAGGGTTTCCAAATGCAACCCAGGCACACCCTGAATACAAGTAAAAAGACCTGATAGCAATATGCTCTTGTTATGGTTCTGACACTTTTATTTTACATTTTCACATTTTTTGTCAACCAAACAGACTTGACAGCTTGTAAAAACAAAGAAATATGGAAAAAACAAGAATATATCTTAAAGATGAGCTTGAATTTGTTCCTTACCCTGTGTAAATGCAAAACAAGGTTTTAATAATTCAAATGTAAGGGTAAGAGACAAGGCACTATTGCATTTATTACTGCTTGGTTTACAGTAGGGCTCTTTGATAGGACAGATCACAAATGTTAATTGTCAGCCATATACATTTACATGCATTCACATTTTATAATAAAATCTATACGTGATTAAAAAGTAATGAACTTGGTTTAAAGCCATGTATAGTAATGCTTTAAAATCAATAACAAGATTTAAGGTTAAAACTTATTTGAAGGTATAAGGTAAAGCATATCGTAGGCCCTGTAAGTAGTCCACTTTAAATTGACTTCTATTTTTTTTTAAAAGGAGAAGTTCACTTTCAGAACAAAAATGTACAGATAATTTACTCACCCAAGATGTTCTTTGTTTTTCAGTCATAAAGAAATTATGTTTTTTTCCAAGGAGAACATTTCAGGAATGTTCTCCATATAGTGGACTTCTATGGTGTCCGTGAGTCTGAACTTCCAAAATGCTGCTCTAAACGATCCCAGTCGGTTATTTTCTTTAAAAAAAAAAAAAAAAATTGACGATTTTGAAGTTTTCGACCTCTAACTCTCTTAATCCGAAATGCACAGACCACATGCAGAGCTAGACGAGACAAGCATTTGAGGTTAAAAAGTATATAAATTGTGTTTTTTTTTTTAGAAAATAACCAATTGTTTCACTAAATAAGACCTTTCTTCCTCAGATGGGATCATTTAGAGCCCTTTGAAGCTGCATTTTGGAAGTTCAAACTCACAGACACCATAGAAGTCCACTATATGGAGAACATTCAAACATCTTTGTTCTGAAAGTGAACTTCTCCTTTAAGTACAAATACACACAGTCTCTCAATATGATGTCATAAAACTGCTTGCCTAATTATATAAAATTAATTACGCAAATGCTGTTTAAAATTGTTTTAGATGGTGTCACACCACAGAACAACTTCCCCTGCCTAAACCAACTACTGAATGTAAAAATGAAGTTTCTGGCAGAACTAAATACAAAAAGGAACCACAAAGGTCATAAAGCTGCATCACTGACGGTGTTATATTAGATCAATGCAAATGAGACTGGATCATAAAATAATCCAGTGCAGCAGAGCAAAAGCTGGTTTTGTTCTGTTACTCTGTGCGCTAAGTAACTGTATGTACAGAGCTGTGGCTCTTAAACTATAAATGACTTTAATCTAACCCTAACCTTTTTACACTGACATTTAGCTATCTTTTACATTAATCGCATACAACTAATAACATTAAGGATTTAACATGCAAAAGAATGTACAATGTATACCCTCATGCCAAGTCCGTCACATTCATTTCTCTGCTTTTGTGAGATGCATCTCCCCTGGAGCGCGCTTCATGACCGCGCGCCCCAGCTGGGAAACATGCAGTGTATCAAGTAACGGGAGCGACCCTTCCTTTAGCCACAATGAAGGATAAACAGACCATTGGGTATGCTTTACAAGGCGCTTCGAAACCTCGCCCTGTTCTTATCATACGGATACACTTCAATAAAGTTTAATACTTTAGTTCACGGACTATTTTCCACAACCATCATTTAATTGCTGGCGCACGGGAGCGCGCATCCTGTCCGCTGTTAAACTCAAGAAACCTTGAAGTAAACTAAATAAACATTTACAAAACAATAGTCGCACTGTTTAACTGCAACGCTTAAAGTAAAACTAAAGAAATGACTTTAAAACGATTTATAATACTTCTCTCGGAAAACCGCTAAACAAACTGACTAAAAAACAAACCAACAACAGGTTTGAGGAGAAACAGCTTTAGCTCATTAACAGTATTTATTAACTACTCAAAAGTATTTAAAAACAAACCTGTTTACTGTTTTGTTAATTGCTGAAAACAAGACATGTGGGAATTAACGTTACACACAAGCGAAATAATGTTTAAAAGGCGTAACATCCGACGAACTGTACGCAAGCAAGTTCATAAATTTAACTTACCCTAGAGGTATTTGTCACTGAAGCTTAGGAGTTATTTCCAAACTGCAGCTCGTGAATACAAAAGCGTCAACAAAGAACATCTCAACAAACATATCTTGACAAACGAATGAGTTGCGTGAGTGCGGGGAAACCGCGCGCGTGTCCGTCTGTCATTCACGCTCACTAGCGCGCGCCGCGAACTTGCATTTGTCCTCAGCAGCAGCTTCCGGGCGACGTGAGTGTAATCTTAAAGGCATAGCTGATCCACTCATAAAAATAAAAAATAAAACAATCTATAATAATTTGCTCACCATCATGACGTTTCAAACCTGTATAAATTTCTTTATGTAGAACACTAAAGGAGATTTTAAGGACTGACAGCGATAGTCACCGTGCACTTTCACTGAAATCAATAAAATTGAATGGTGACTGAGGTAGTTTTTCCAAACATGTACGTTTTTGTTTGGAACCCTTTTTGGGTTGGAACCAAGGTAAGACAACATGAAGTTTCTGAAATAAATATTTGAATTTATGCTGAATGAAATATACTGTTGAGGTCAAAAGCTTACACGTTTTTTTTTTAACCAAAATAAAAGGGATCATACAAAATGCAAGCTATTTTTTATTTAGTACTGACATTAATATGATATTTCACATAAAAGACATTTACATATAGTCCACAAGAGAAAATAATAGTTGAATTTATAAAAATGACCTCATTCAAAAGTTTACATTCATTCTTAATACTGTGTTGTTACTTGAATGATCCATCACTGTGTATTTTTTTATTTTTTATAATTTTTTTTTTTGTGATAGTTGTTCATAAGTCTCTTGTTTGTCCCGAACAGTTAAACTACCCGCTGTTCTTCAAAAAAATCCTTCAGGTCCCACAAATTCTTTGGTTTTTCCGCATTTTTTTGTGTATTTGAACCCTTTCCAACAATGACTGTATGATTTTGAGATCCATCTTTTCACACTAAGGACAACTGAGAGACTCATATGCAACTATTACAGAAGGTTCAAGCGCTCATTAATGCTTCAGAAGGAAAAACGATGCATTAAGAGCCAGGGGTGTAAACTTTTGAACAGAATTAAGAAAATCTTATTTTGCCTAAATATCATTTTTTTTTATTTAGTACTGCCTTTCAGAAGCTACAAAAGATACTTACATGTTTCCCAGAAGACAAAATAAGTCTATCCTAATCTTTCAATTCACACAGTTTGCATTAAGAATCATTGTTGCACTGCAGTCATTGTTGGAAAGGGTTCATTTGTGGGACCTGAAGGATTTTTCTGAAGAACAGTGAGCAGTTTAACTGTTCAGGACAAACAAGGGACTCATAAACAACTATTGCTAAATAAAAAAAAAAACACAGCTGTGGATCAGGTACTAACATAGTATTAAGAATCATCAAGGGTCATTTTTATAAATTCAACTATCATTTTCTCTTGTGGACTATATGTAAATGTCTTTTATGTGAAATATCTTATTCAAGTTAGTACTAAATAAAAAATAACATGCATTTTATATGATCCCTCTTATTTTGGTAAAATAATTACCATTTTGCAGACTCTGCAAGATGTGTGTAAACTTTTGTATATAAACTTCTCAACTGTACATAGCCAACAATCACTAAATTGAAATTGTACATGGAAACCATAATAGACATAACAATTGTTCCCTTATCATCAGCCATTCCATTATTCATTATTTTGAATGAATATACAAACTGTTAGATTGTGGTTTGCAACCCAATTCCCTACAATACAAATTCAGCAAAAAAATTCCCTACAGCAATAAAGACATCTTTGTATTCATAGAGCTAAAGTTTGTAAAGACAATGACTGTTATTTGGCGGATAACATGAATTGAAACAGCATGCCAGCGTAACAAATTTGAAACAGGGAAAACATGTGGTTACCATGTATGAGACAATGGACCCAGAAGAGCTGAGACACTACTGGAACCGTTCCAGCATTAGTTACATGTCATTCACCAGACCTGGAAACTTCACAGTGCATTAACTCCAAGAAAAGTCTCTCTGGAGAAGCTAGAGGTTATGAATACATTGGTATTGAATCTGTCCATCCAGTTTATGAGTTAAACACCTGTGCTGGATCAAACTCTCATAACAAATTGGTGCTTTGGTACGCGTCAGTTTTTTCTCAACACCAGTCAAGTTTATTCTCTATGAGTAATTAAGATGAAATCTTAATTTAATTGTGAAGTTTATATATGAGACATATGAGTTCACTAATGTAAGATCCACTGCAATTCTCACTGTGATGAGGAACAAAATTCAGATGTTGAACACTAAATAATGTTCCGTGAATCGTCATTTCACATGCAGCAGAAGGGAAATTTGATTGCAAATCCATTTGGTATTTTGATACATAGGAAACAGATGTGACCTTCGTCAGCAATCTTGCTCTATGCCTTGATATTGCATTTCGAGTCCTTATGCAAAACTTGCAGAACTTTATGAAAATGATGCATCAATATGAAATAAAAAACTGATCCATGTTCTGTTGTAATCACTGTTGTTATTGCTAAATAAAACTACAGTAAAGTTGTTTTTGAAAACTGAAATTTAAAAAGTTGAAATAAAATATGACAAGAACTAGACAAATTACAAATCTTGGCAAATAAGTTTAAAAACACTAACATTCTAAAACTAAAACTGAAATACAAATAAAATCAAAGCTAAATACTAGGGCTGCCAGTTTAACGCGTTAATTAATTAGTTAAGAAAATAACGCGATTAAAATATTTTAACGCAGTTAACGCACTGGCCCCGCCCCCAGACATGTACGTCATCTCATATTCATATTGTTGACTGCTGACAAAATATGATGCAACTCCACAAATGCAGTTATGCCCTAAAATTCAAAATAATGGTGCAAAAATGTCCCTGTATGTGTTTTGTCTTATATTTATATATATCACATTTCACACGATATCACATGGGCAGCAAGCGAAATATGAAAGAAGTACTGACTTATCCCAAAAGCTTAAATATGATTTTATACAACAGTTCAGTAAATAAGAAGTTGATATTGTGTTATATTTTAAACACAATGTTATGTGTTTTTGCTCAATTTTGCAGAGAACATATTACCTTTGAAGCCATAGAAAAACTGTTGCGCGTCTCCAAGCGGTGTTTAGTTTCTGAATGAATTCGCGTTTTGAATGAATCGTGTGAACCAATGATTCAAAACCCCATTCATAAAGAGAGCCATTTACTTCATTTCTGAATGAATCAGCCGTTTGAACGAATCGAATGGATGACTCATAAAACATTTACCGCCACCTGCTGGCAGTTTGGGTTACCAAAGGCTTTCATCGTGTGAACAAAAATACTGAGATGTTTCTCAAATTATCTTCTTTTCTGATCCATAGTTTACGTTAATGTTTGAGGTTACGTAATGTTTATGTGTAATAAATTCTATGTTGAATCAAAAAAAATATTTCTTTCTAAGCTACAATTTGTAATGTGTACTTGATACATTTTTTTTAAATTTTTCAACACAAAATAGCTTTAAATAGTCTTTTGTGGGTATTTTCACAGTCAAATGTATTTTGCGATTAATTATATGAATTAATTGAAACATCATGTAATTAATTAAATAAAAAATAATCGACTGACAGCTCTACTAAATATTTAAAAAAAAAAATAAAACAATAATAATAAAATAAATAAATATAAGGAAAACAAATAAAATGACAAAAACACATAACAAAATTACTAAAACTAAAATGACATTGAAAACTGAAAATATCAAAATAAGAATATGAATAAAAACTAACAGAATAATACTAAAATAACACTGATTCTGTTGGAAGTAGCTGTGAGGCTAAAAAGACAAAGATAGGTTGAAAGAGAACAAACAAATCTCATTGAAACTACAACCTTTTGAAATAAATAAATAAAAAAGCATGTGTAAGGTCAGTTCTTGTATTTCAGCCAAGGACTGATCAACAATGCTCTTTTGACTCAGGTTGTTGTAATGCCACCAGTGTACCGAGGTGGTCAAAGAGGTTCTGTTCTTTGGTTAAATCAGTGTTTCATATCCTCAGCTTCCAATAAAAAGACATGAATAAAATAAATGCAGACTAAAACAATTGTCACTATTTTGATTCAGAACATGGAAAAATTCCTTATGCGTAATCACATCAAGACACAAGTTCACTAAATCAGTATTTATTCAGGTTCAGTAGTGATGTTGAAAGCTTGAAAGAAATGACCCAATTTAAGGTTACAACAAGGAAATGTTATGAAGAGGAAGACGCTATTAAAACAGGGTCAGCTATGTTAATTATAGCAGAAGGCCTCTTACTTCTGGCCTTTGTGAATCTAAAGACAATTTTAGGACTCTGAATTATTCAATAGTTTTACGCACTGTGATAATCACAGTGACGGCCACTTGAACACAACTCTCTGTACAGCCCAAGCTCTGGAGGCCTTTTTCTCGCAAGGCTGTGAGACAGAGAGCGAAGGATGGATGGTTCACGAGGGACGAGGAGAAACATATCTAAACCGAAAGGAATGAAGAAGCACACATGGAGAGTGAAATGAGAGTGACAACAACAGAACTTATTACATGGGTCGGTGTTGATGAGTCTCTGGGTTAGAGGAAAGAGCGAGAGCCATATTGAGTGTGAGCGATAGGAGGTCTATTTTGCCTACAACAATGAATCTCCACGCAGTACAGATTTATGGGAGCTAGCTGCTATTAGATCAGACATAACTTGGAAGTGTGAAGAAAAAAAACTTTATAAAAAACCCAAGAGAGCTAGGTTACACCATACTACGGGATCCAGATAATAGGGAAAATGTGTCTTTTGAGAGCGAAAAGAATGAATCATAGGTTCAAGTTGACTGGAGAATCACAAAGCTTTGATGGAGTATTTCTTGTTGACCGGCTGTCCTTGGCAGTTTGCATGCACACTCATTTTCAACTTTATGATCCATTAATCTCACGTGGCACTTGGGCTTTGGTTGTTTTGGTTCTCTTTGGTAGAACCCTAGTTTAAACTGAATCTTATTTTAAAAGTCTTAACTTCAAACTAGGCCTCCAGCTTGAAGAATTCTCAAAGAAAAAAGAATCGAAACACAGCAAAACATTTGTGAAATGACATCTAAAATAGTCCTGACAAAACAGATGTACAACATGAGCAAAGCAACGTCTCAGATGACTAAAACAACTGAATTTGTGACAAAACACATCATGGGATCTTTAAAATAATACAAATTGATACAATCTGTAAATGTTTTATGCTCATGCTGAGCAGTGTCAGATATCTTTAGCTCCTGCTGAGACAAAGCCTGTGTTTACCTAAATGAAAGCAAAGGAAAAGAAAACAAAGGCCTCAAATATGACCACCATCCCCCTCCCATTGAGTTAGACATCATAATAACATTATTGCTCAACTACAACATGCCCGTGGCTGTACTGTGTTTGTCAAATGGTCTCATCCAGTTTCTACTTTCCTATGACTCTCAGATATGCATTATTCAGTCAAGCCCATTGAGAGGATGAATACAAAAAGATCTCATCCTGTATGTGGCCTCCGGTTACTCTCACTAAATAATTTAAAGACATCCATACACTCTTATATAAACAAAAACATTACAGAAGGAGAGAGAGAAACTGACAAATAGCTATAGGCCCAATAACAAAGCAAATGAGTGAGAGATAACTGACACAATGTTTAGTTTGAAAGAGTTGAAGGTATTGGTGATCTATTAACTTACTTAAAGTACATTAAACAAATCAAACTAAAAGGTGATTTCACATTTCAACTGTAAGCAGTTAAATTCACAAAGTTTATCAAATAACAATTCGCTAACACTATTCGGTAACAGGTTAAAAATGTATATATTATACAAGATACACACCCAATGAAAAAATACTGTAGTAAATGATATAGATAGTGACGTCATAAACTATAGTATGCTGTGGTATATTATAGTATTTACTTCACTTAGACCAGCTGGAACAACCAGCTAAAACCAGCCTGACCTTGGAGGCCAGCTAAAACTAGCTACTTCCATCTTAAACCAGTTAAGACCAGTCGACCAGCTTATGCTGGTTTTAGCTAGTTTTTCAGCAGCAACAGCATACTTTAGTATTAACTATAGTGAGTTCATAACTATACATAAATTAAGTTTTCACTATAGTAATACTGTAGTATACTATAGTATCCCTGCTGAAAAAAAACAGCTAAAACCTGTCTAAGCTGGTTCGCTGGTTGTATCTGGTTAGCAGACTGGTTTTAAAGGGGTTTTGGACACTTCCTTAGCTGGTCAGGCTGGGAGATCAGCTGGAACGACCAGCTAAAACCAGTCTGACCAGCCTAGCCAGACTGGGAGGCCAGCTAAAACCAGCTACTTCCAGCTTAAGCCAGCTAAGACCAGCCAATGAGTTTAGGCTGGTTTTAGCTAGCTTTTCAGCAGCGACAGCATACTTTAGTATTAACTATAGTGAGTTCATAACTATAGATAAATTAAGTTTTCACTATAGTAATACTGTCATATACTGTAGTATCCCTGCTGAAAAAAAAAACAGCTAAAACCAGCCTAAGCTGGTTGGCTGGTTTTAGCTGGTCAGGAGGCTGGTTTTAAAGGGGTTTTGGGCACTTCCTTAGCTGGTCAGGCTAGGAGACCAGCTGGAATGACCAGCTAAAACCAGCCTGACCAGCCTAGCCAGATTGGGAGGTCAGCTAACATCAGCTACTTCCAGCTTAACCCAGCTAAGACCAACCAACCAGCTTAGGCTGGTTTTAGCTAGTTTTTCAGCAGCGACAGCATATTTTAGTATTAACTATAGTGAGTTCATAACTATAAGTTTTCACTATAGTAATACTGTAGCATACTGTAGTATCTGCTGAAAAAAAAACAGCTAAAACCAGCCTATGTTGGTTGGCTGATTTTAGTTGCTCATCCATCCTGGTTTTAGCTGGTCAGCAGGCTGGTTTTAGAGGGATTTTGGCCACTTCCTTAGCTGGTCAGGTTAGGAGACCAGCTGAAATGACAAGCTAAAACCAGCCTGACCAGCCTAGCCAGGCTGGGAGATCAACTAAAACCAGCTATTTCCAGCTTAAACCAGCTAAGACCAGCCAATCAGCTTAGGTTGGTTTTAACTGTTTTTTTTCAGCAGGGATATTATAGAATTTACTACACTTTATTAATAGCATGAACAAGAAATTTAGACCATGTACATAAGTCACCCATAGACCATCCATTTTATTATCAACACAAGTAATACAACAATTCAATAAAGAAAGAAGTTGATTTTGAGTACCCTACATTTTATACAAATTATTTCCAGTTTGTGTATTTTGCTCCATCCAGCGATTAAAAAAACAAACAAAACAAAAAAAAAAACGGTAGCGTGTTTTCGAGTAATATATTGGTGTGTCATTTCTGAATGAATCACAGTATTTGAAACGAACTGGTCGACAGATTGATTCAATGACTTGTTGAACTATTGAATTTCTTTGCTGAATGAATCAATGTTTTTAAACTAATCAGTTGAATGGTTAAACGATTTACTCATGAAAACAGTCACTTGCCGCCACCTACTGGTGTAGTGATGTAATTTGCAGTAGGAGTCACTGAAAAATCCCCACTAAAAAACTGTCTGGCAGTCTGACCGGAACGAGCGATAGACAAGTAAAGTTACACAAACTGAGAAAACTTTTGGACTGTTTAATCCCCAAGAAATTCAAGAACTGGTACTAATGTGTATCTAAATAACACAGAAATTCAAGTACTGGAACTAGTATCTGAGTGAAGATGGCTACTGATTGACACCTTGGGAAAATCAGCAGAAGGTAGGGACAGCAATTGAAAAAGAAGCAGGAAAGATGAAATGCAGTACTGACATTGGTTTATCCGTCCATATTTTACACAGATTCCAGCTTTGTGATGTAAGGTGGGTCACAGAGTTTCTTGGTGGGTTATATGGTGGGTTTTAGTTTAGAGATCTCATAAATAAGTTGGCCAAACCCTCCTGCGGAGCTGGGCTTGATTTCAAACATGCTTTTGATGAAAAGAGTCACCACTCAACGGCACATCTTTTAAGCTTTTTACTTTGTGAAGGCTACCAAGTAAATGTCTGGCAGGGGTAAACGGTAAACCATCTATCCTTGTCACAAGTACAATCACTTTAAACTTTATCCAGGCCTTGGGACAAGAAACCACATAGTAATCCAACATTAAATGCACTTTGGCAGTGAATCCGATTGAATCACCCTGGACATGATGGGTATAGGATACAAGGATTCAGTTGCATGACTATCTAGATCTGGATTGAAGTAATGACAGTAAGTAGTTCCTTAATTGCCAATGGTGAGTGAGTGATCTGAGATTGCTCTAAAAGCTCTGTTAGTTAGTGAGATCAAACGTATTTGTTAGACACTGACAATAAGAGGCTTTTTTTGTTTTTTTTTTGGTCGGTCTAATTGGAATGAGCTCATGGCCGTTAGCCGCCGACTGAATGCTCATCTAAGGGTCAGTCTTGGAAAAGGCCACTGGCTCTGGTTCAATCCGCGGAAGGGTAATTCTTTAGCCTAACCTTTTCTTTCCGTAACTGGACACGCAAACACACACCCACAAACACTCATCAACTGACAATTTTGTCTGTGACTGTAATTGAACTTGGCTGGCGATTTATGCTTCTGACCTTTTGAAATAACACAGAGAGGCATGAGAAGGAGGCAGACAGACTGACAAAGAGAGAGCTGAAAGATTTACTATGAGCCAAACATGCATATTCCATTCACACTGATTCTGAGAATTTGAAGCTTTTGTACATCATATATGTTACCTATTTAAGCGTTGGCAAACACCAATACAGTTTTGTGTAATTTCACACTGTCACATCCTCTTTGCACATATCCTCATTTCCCCATATCCTACATGAAGCGACAATGTTTAAAACAGTCATGATTTACATAACATGTAAGATAAAATTAGATGTTTAAAAATAGTACAGGGTTTCCATCGTAATACACTGCATGCATTAAGGAACCTGTGGCCCCAGCTAAAACCAGGATGGATGAGCAACTAAAATCAGCCAACCAACATAGGCTGGTTTTGGCAAGTTTTGTTTCCTACGTAAAGATTCTGTCATCATTTACTCACCCTCATATCATTCCAAACCTTTAGGACTTTCTTCAGAAGATATTTTTAAAGAACGTTGGTAACTAAAGAGTTTTGGTTCTAACCTCCTTTGTATATTAATAGTTTTTGGCTTATTTAATATATTAACAGAGAAGTTTACTTCCAGAACAAGAATTTACAGATAATTTACTCACCCTCTCGTCATCCAAGATGTTCATGTCTTTCTTTCTTCAGTTGTAAAGAAATTATGTTTCTTGAGGAAAACATTTTCCATATAGTGGACTTCTATGGTGCCCGTGAGTTTGAACTTCCAAAATGAAGTTTAAATGCAACTTCAAAAGGCTCTAAATGATCCCAGCCAAGGAAGAAGTGTCTTATCGAGCAAAACAATTGGTTATTTTCTAAAAAGAATTTACAATTTATATACTTTTTAACCTCAAATGCTCGTCTTGTCTAGCTCTGTGATGTGCATGTGTACTCTACGTAATCCAGGTCAATACAGTTAGGGTATGTCGAAAAACTCCAATCTCTTTTTCTCCTCCAACTTTAAAACCATCCTACATCGCTGCAGAAGTACCGACCCATTGCTTACAAAGTGAACATGCAAAGAAGGTCAAACGTCCTTTACAAAAAAAGGTAAAACAGCGATGTGGATGATTTTGAAGTTGGAGGAGAAAATGAGATTGGAGTTTAGACATACCTTAACTGTAATGACCCAGAATACACGGAGTACACATGCACATCGCAGAGCTAGACAAGACGAGCATTTGACGTTAAAAAGCATATAAATTGTACTTTTTTTCCCGAAAAAACTGATGATTTCGATGGATAAGACCCTTCTTCCTCGGCTGGGATCAAGAGCTACTGCTCACTCCACCCTCTCCTCTGTTTTTTGTGTATTCGGTGGTGCGTTACAGTCAAAAACAAAACTAATCCTAAAGTGGCTCTAATGTCAGGAGAAAATAAGACTCTTATTTTCAGTTTTACATCTAAATACAAAACACCTGCATTGCTTGCAAGACATTGTTATAGCTGCTTAAAGGAGAACTCCACTTCCAGAACAACAATTTACAGATAATTTACTCACCCCCTTGTCATCCAAGATGTTTATGTCTTTCTGTCTTCAGTCGTAAAGAAATTGGTTTTTGAGGAAAACATTTCAGAGTTTTTCTGCATATAATGGACTTCATTGATTTGAACTTCCAAAATGCAGTTTAAATGCAGCTTCAATGGTCTCTAAACGATCCCAGCCGAGGAAGAAGGGTCTTATCTAGCAAAACGATCAGTCATTTTTTTTGAAAAATAAAAATTTGTATACTTTTTAAGCACAAAAGCTCGTGTAGCACAGGCTCTAGGATTCATTTTGAACGAATCTTTAATGTGACTCGGGAAGAACGAATCATCTCGGGGAGTGATTCGTTCAGTCGCGCATGCGCAACATCCTATTAGGTTCTGTACCGGAATTAGTTCACTTGTTTCGAGTCGTTCGTTCATTTTATGGGGCTGTCACGTGATGCTGATTTTGCTAAAATGAACGAAATGACTCGAAAAAAGATTTGTTTATTTTGCTGAACGAGTTTCAAAGGTCCGAGTCGGTAAAATGATCCGAACTTCCCATCACTACTACGAATCACCACAAGTTCATCGTCAGTGTACTCCGGCTCAAACAGGTAATGTCGAAAAAACTCGTGTTATTTTCTACTACAACTTCAGATTTGTCCGACATCGTTGTACCTTTTTGTTTGTAAACAGTGTTTGACTTACTTGCACTTTCTTAGTCTCAGGGCGTTCGCTTTGTAAACACTGGGTCTGTGGTTCCGCCTACCTTGACCTTTCCATGTGATTCAACAGTACTTGAATGCACATCCCAGAGCCTGTGCTGCATTTGTGCTTAAAAAGTATACACATTTTTATTTTCTGAAAAAAAAAAAAAAGACAGATCATTTCGCTATATAAGAGGGGATGGTTTAGAGCCCTTTGAAGCTGCATTTAAACTGCATTTTGGAAGTTCAAAATCGGGGCACCAATGAAGTCCATTATATGGAGAAAAATCCTGAAAT
>JAHKKF010512936.1:0-29452 GCA_019740295.1 Labeo calbasu | reverse complement strand
GAAGCTGCATTTAAACTGCATTTTGGAAGTTCAAAATCGGGGCACCAATGAAGTCCATTATATGGAGAAAAATCCTGAAATGTTTTCCTCAAAAAACAAAATTTCTTCACGACTGAAGACAGAAAGACATAAGCATCTTTGATGACAAGGGGGTTAGTAAATTATTTGTGAATTGTTGTACTGGAAGTGGAGTTAAAAAAATGGCGGACAGTGTACAACTGGCTGAGGGTGGAGATATGCTAATATGGGACAGTCCGTCAGCAGTCCTGGGCGGGGCCTGAAAATTAAAAAAGCTTTATAATTGAGAAAGTTTACATTTTTTGGGAATTTAAAAATTAGGGAATGGAGTTTTATTATTGTATTTATAAGCAAACACCATGTGAAAGTGAATTTGGCATCCGATGTCCCCTTTAAAGAGGAAACAAGCTTTCAAACAGTTTATCCCTTCCATGTTACACATGGAATTAACTAATCGATAAAAATAAAAACAACAGTCCATGCAAGGAGTTTATTAATGAGCAATTTGCTATAATATACAAAGGAATTTCCTCAAACATGTCATTCACATTCACCCAATACTTCAAAGACACAAGTACTGAAGTGCACAGTAAATACTTCCCTTTCTGTAAAGTATTCAAAAAATAGCTTGTTTTGAATTTAAATATTGTTCAAAGCTGTCTTAGCAGGATAAAAATGTGCACAATGTAATATAATGAATATATATTTTAATGTAGTACCAAATGCAGTTGTATGCAAAACATTTTCCTGACCCCAGTTTACATCTCTTATATCATGCAGAGAAGGCAAATCAATTCCAACCCAATACAAAATAATCATGTACAGTTTTTGTATGAAAATAGAAAAAGATATTAAATGCCATATACGTTATATGCAACAATATAATCATCCGTTCTGAAAAACAAAATTGTACAAAATGGTAGAAACAATCAAGGAATACTTACAACAATTATTTGATTCTAACTTACAAAAAAGTAAGTGGGATGAATGCTATGCCTTATATTTTTTTCTAACCATCCACTGACTACAGAACATCTATCTGCATGAATTCGTAGTTTATTATAATGGAATATATTGACAATAATATTACTATAACGTTATGGTATTGCACTCTTTATTCATAATATCTATATTCAAAGTAAATGGAAGCAATGACTTTTCTGAATTTTTTAGGCGGATGTGCTAATTGCTAAATTCATTTTAGTGCACATTGGACTGGATATAACTTTGAGGAACTGCGTCCTAACAGAAAGTATCCAAGCAATTACAAGGGTTAAGTGGTTAACTAGCACTACATCCCATAGATACTCACAATATGAGTAAGCTTTCAGAATTGATATGGAGTTACGATGCAGAATACTTTGTGTGTGCATAAAGAAACACATGTAACACTTTCTGACATTTGTGCAACAAAAAGCACACCACACGGCACAATAAAAGAATCATTCATTGTCCGAGTAATACAGGATAATAGACATATTCAGATATGATATATCCATAATGATTGTAAGCAAGCAAACAAACTCACTAGGTAAAATAAAACACTTTTTTGAATACATTTTCATCTGTACAGATTGTTGATAGCTTGATAAAAATAAATACATTTTTCTTTTTTTTTGATTGCATTTTGTGATGAGATGATACATTATTAGATTGCCGCTCTCAAAAGCTCAAACTCCATATGAGATATATAAAAAAACTCTTGAATGAAATAGCTATGGAAACTGACTATTGAACTCACTGCAGTTAAGATTAAAGTTGCTGGAGACCAAGACTTCACACAAAATATTCTTAAATCTTTGCCTCCGTTTAGCTTTCTTCTTAGCTGCCTCATTTGGGTAAAAGCAGCCTGTTCCATTTGCAAAAAATATGATTTTGTATTGCAGTTTTACCACAGTGACGTGCATGGTTTCTCCCACCTGTAAAACAGATAATCACACTTTCCTTACATTTCTTACAAAAATATTTCTCTGTGATTAAAAGCACAGTGTAATGTCACTGATTCAGCTGCTACCTAACCAGCCCAATTCATTGCTTTAATACATCAAGGCCTCTTTCCTTTCTTTCATTGGTAATACTGCAGAAACTGAGAAGTGCAAGCTTTTGTGTCTTTCTTGTCGCTGTTGGCACAATGACACTGTGTTCTGTGGAAGTCCGACAGAACTCCAGCATTTGCTGGTGCAGAGAAACTTTAGAAAATTATTAAGTCTATACAGACCGATTTGTAGCTATTTCTGTAATGTCTGAGCTTTACTTGATATACATTATACATTCATGTCTCATCGATAAACAACTTAGCTACTTCATCCATCAACAGACCATAGAAGTTCTGAAAATTAGTCTTTATATGTGGCATGAAGTCCATCTGCCTGCTTATGAACTTCTGTGACTATGTATTAGCAAATGGAGACCAAGCCTGCATCATGACCAGTTTCAGATGAGTGTTTGTTCACATCCAGAACTCCAGTAAGCTCTGACAGTGTCCAAGATCACACTCTCTCCACACGACTGGGGTCATATGCATCTGAAAACAAACATAAGTTATATCAGCCATTTTTTAAATCAAAACCATAACAAGAGAATGAACCTGTCAAGGACCATCAATATAGTACAATATGTGTCTAACAGAAAAATAGACTGTAAATATCAGTTTAGTCTAAACTTTTTGAAAGGGAAAAAAAAATCTAATCTGCACTGATTGATTTGATCCATTATCTATTCTCTGCTAATTTGTGATGACAATGAGTATGATAAATCAGACCACGCTTCCCTCTTGTGGTGAGAAAACTCATTGCCTTCAAGTATTAAAACAAGTTGTTGTTGCTTGGCAGCTCATAATGCTCATTAAAAATATCATATTTTATTATCTTTACAACATACTGCTGCAGATGACCTCTCTAAGGGTACTATGGAGTGGACTTCACACAATAGCATTTAAAACAAAACTACTATTAAAAGCAGAGTAAACAAGTAAACAACAGCTACAGTAAGCTACTCCTGAGCAAATAAAAAGGTGTGCACATTTTACCAGTGTAACCACAAATCACTGGTCAGGAAATTACCAAGAACTGCATAAATACTGTAGATAAAGTAACTTAGTATGTGATAACCTTTCCCTTTGTTTTCTTGCAGACTATTTTTTAGAAGAAGAAGAGTCTATGTTATTCCATTCAATATTGATGAGTAGTTGAAACAACATTTCATGAGTAGTTGAGAAATGTCTCCCAGTAAGTTGGTGTTTAAAGGGAAAGTTCACCCTGAAGTGAAAATTCTGTCATCACTCACCCTCATGTCATTCCAAACCCGTAAGACCTTAATTCACCTTAAGAACACAAATTAAGTTATTTCTGACAGTACAAAGACAGCAATGCAGTTAAAGTCCATGGAACATCAGTAATTCAACCGTTTTTGTGCACAAAGACAACAAAAATAACGACTTTATTCAACAATTTCGTCTTTTCCGTGTCAATATTTAACACGTTTTCAGGAGAGTACCACGACGCATCCATGTGGTCATGAACTCTCGTCGTACACGTATTCTCGTAGCTTCATAACATTATGCTTGAACCATTAATGGACTATTTTAACAATGTCCTAACTACCTTTCTGTTCTGCTGTCTATGTAGAGTCAGAAAGCTCTCAGATTTCATCAGAAATATCTTAATTTGTGTTCCGAAGACGAACGGAGGTCTTACGGGTTTGGAACGACATGAGGGTGAGTAATTAATGACAAAATTTTTGGGTGAACTGCTCCTTTAAGTATTTTATAGGGTTCAAATCTGGACTCTGACCAAGTCAAAACATGAGCCTGATAGATTCTCAAATCACTTCTTAGTTGTCTTTGCTGCTTGTGCTACTTGTGTTTTCTTGTTGAAAAATAACACCTGATTGTTCCTCTTTAGATAACTTTTCATTTGTGGGAACAAGCAATTCTGCAATATCCTCTTATACTCCAAAGGATTGCTTGAGTTTTCACAGTGAAGCAGCTCACCAGTACCAGGAGCTAAAAGGCTCCCCACATCATGACACATTTTCATCCATGCTTCACTGTTGTAGAGATGCATTCATTATTGTATTTCTCACCAGATCTTCAAAGGCACCGCTCAGAAGTCGTGTTTTAACATAATTCGTCACTCCATACAATTCTGCTGAACCACTCTGAATCAAACTTCCCGTATTCTGCCAAAAACCTCATTTTGTCTGTAAGGTAATTCTTGCTAATTTCCTTACAAGCAATGTGTACCATTTAAAACTTTTTAGTGCCATTTTAAACCTTTTTGTGCCCAGGAGTGCACTGTTACTGTATATACAGTGTGTAAGCCTTACAAACTTGGTTGGAGTTCAATGTACTCACCTGAAATAAACAGTTTGTCATCATCCTCAACTGCAGACATTGTATTATCCATGTCGAATCCTTGTGGCAGAGTGATCTCTCTCTTTGCTACCATGCCACTACGGGGTTGTGGGATTGGACGTGCCATTGACTTTGGTGGCTGCCTTGATCTTGCTAGCATCACCTCTTCAGCTGAAACTTCCTCCTGGGCCCTTTGTTCATCCTCTTCTTGCATATAACTGTCTTTGTTTTCTCTGACTTCATCCTCACTGTATTGGCTCTCTTCTACTAGTGTTTCGTCCTCTTTAACTGATTCTTGTAGTTCTTCTTCCTTGTCTTCCAAGTCTGTCTCTTTGGCCAAGGTGATCCTGGTGATAGTTCTCACTAATGACTGAGAGCTTTCTTCCTTTGCATAGACGGTGTACTCCAGGGATGCTTGATCATTTGTGGATGAGGGAGACATAGGAGGTGGGCAATATGCCTGCAAGTCCTGTGGCCCTTCTGTTATCTCAGAGTTAGCCGTCTCTTTCCTGTCTCCACCACCTACACTAAGAGTCAATTCCTCATCTTCAGCCAGTGGAAGCGACAAACATAAGTTACTTGGAGGAAACTCTGGAAGCTCCAACACTGAGGAGACTCTCTGGCTGTGCTTTTCAGCATTAGGTAAATCTTCTTCTGATTCTGGATCCCCTCCAAGTTCGACCTCTGACATATCTCCATGACTTTCCATAGACCTATTTGGCACTTCCTCACACTCTCTACTGACATTCTGTTTCTCCTCATTTAAGCTCATCTCTTTGGTTTGTGCTGCCAATTCTGGAGCATCTGTGATTTTCAAAGCTCTTTCTACCGGTTTGTCATCAACCAAAGCTTCAACTGGCACTGCAATGCCAAGTATTCTGGCAGCCCGTTGCTCAATGGATTCATTTTCAGGAATGCCTTTAGCACACTGGACTTGGTACAGGTTACTAAGGTCTTCGGTCTGCAGACTATTGGCCTTCTCTTGACTCAAAAGAGTCTCAAGATGTTCATCTGCCAAGGTCTTTTCATTACTCCAACTTAAATAATCTGAATAACAATTGTCATCATCATCGTCCTCATAATTAGCCTTAAACCTACAATGAAGACTCTTGATCACGTGGATACGTGAGGACCTCCCCGATCTAGTAACGTCTGTGTTTCTTCTCCCAGCTTCCTTCTTGTTGAGGACTTTGGAGTTGAAGGCATTATTATTGTTCAAGCTTTGAGTACCTTCAGCAAACTCAGGACTGTGCCTGCTCAAATCTCCACTACTGTCTGATGATGTAATCTGCAAAGTCTCACACATCTCAGAATTGTCTGAGGGGCTGGTTAACATTGGTGACTCAGGACTCAAGCATGTAGGGGACCCAGAGGTCACAGTGTCTGGAATGGCAGTGTATACTGTTAAACCAACATCCTTAAGCAAGCACTCCTTTGGCACTGGGATATCCTGCCGATGTACTACTGGATCAGTGTCCCCCCTTTGCAGAATCTCAAAGTTGACATAATTATCAGTTTTGGCGACAGGTATCTCTTGCATCTGGCTGTCCAAGTTCACCTTTGCCTTGGAACTTTTTATACCTTTGTATTCTGGATGGCCTCTGTTCCCTGAATCAGATAGTACATTTAAGTTATTGCTTTTCATTTGCATCTCTGTGACCTGCACTATATGTGACTGCTGATCAGTTTCCTTCTTCACGTGAAGTGGGGTGGTTTCCTGTCTTGTATTTTTGATGTCTCTCTTTGTGTCACTCAGCTCCAGAATACTGTTCAATGCCTCATCCAGCTCCTCTATATTCTGATCAACATTTGGATACTTCCCAGTATGATCCTGTATCTCCTTATTAAAAGACTCAAGCTCCCCAATAGCATCCCATTTGCGTCTGTTCACTGGTTTTAGCAAGAACTGTCCAAAAACTTCTTGACCATCTGCTGTTTGGTTTGTCTTTCTCAGCAAAGGTTGACGGTCTGGAGATGCTGGAACTGATGCTGATTGGGGTAGAGTCGGGCTCCTGATACTTGAACTACTTCCAGTCCTAGTTCTGGAGAATGCACTGTTGCTAGAAGGGTTGAGATCCTTTTGACCTATCATGGGATATCCGTAGTTGGCACTACAGTTGGTTTCACCATCATTATCGGTGATTGTGTAAGGGGAGGAATGAGTATTTGCCGGAGGATGGGTATTTCTGGAAACTTCTGGAGAACCCGTCTGAGTTTCCTGGTTTCTGTATTGATCTCCAGGCCAGGATCCTGCATAGAACAATTCATTTTCCTGGCTTGGATTATGGGACCTAGTGTCTACAATCTCTTTCCTCAAAGGGGAGCTTTTAATGGATGGGGAGCTGCTGGACTGTTTTTGTTTCTCTTTGCTTGATGTGTTTAAAAGGCTTTGGTTGTCATGCTGCATCACTGTGTTTTCTATTGAATTAGTCATTTTTTCATTGTTATTTGGGTCAGAGATACTTTTGTTAGCTTGCATACTAATAGGGACAGAAACCAGGCAAAACATTGTCTCTTTTAGCTTCTTCTTTGAATTCTTCTTGTTCTCAGACACAGTTTTTGCCTCAAATTTCTTTACTTGTGTCACTGTCTCAATCAAACCCTGGTTTGAGTTCTGTTGCATTGTCATTTGAAGAGCAACTATATTTCCATGGGTAGCTGGATGCCTGTTGCAGTTTTGGTCAGGTATTGTGTTTGAACTTTCTGTCTCCTTCAGCACTTCCTTGTGTATACTGTCCTCATTAACAGAGTCACTAATATTGCTTTTACTTGGTTCAGTGCGGTCAAAGGATTTCTCTGTAAGAGGAAAGGCACTGTCATTAGACTTCTCAGATAAGAGGCTGACCGGAATCTCATTTCTGATGTTTCTGATTTTGTCTGCATCTGTCAACGAGTTTCCATCTATCCCTGCTCCTGAAATGTGTCTGACACGGGGGTCGTCAAAAGGAATGTACTGAACATTACCCATCCGTTCTTCGCTGTAACCTGGATACGCCTGTCTCCTGCAGGGCATACTTCTTCTTCCATCTCTGTAATGGTCTGGCCAAGCCATCCCAGTCTGCCTGATAAACCATTCCTGCACTTCTGTCATTGCAGAACCCTGCATATATGGGTCACCTCTATATTGGTGGTTACCCATAGAGATAGGATAAGTTCTGTGACCTCTATTAACTACAGGCTGCCTCCTGTAGGATGGAGGAGGGATATAACCGGGGGGCTCCACACCAGATCCAGCAAGTTCCTGTACAAAGTATTCTTGCCTTGAGAAGGGCAGTGGAGTTCTGTCTCTGGCACGAGGGGCAAGTTCCCCTGTGAGCATCTCTGCGCTCCCACGCATTTGCTGGTGCACTTCATAAGATGGAGGTCGAAGAGGTCGGCTGAATCTGGGTTTTGACAGTGGTGCAGACTGCGCACCTGATCGGTCAGTCCACCGCTGCCTGTTCTCCCCATCACTAAGATGCCGTCCATGAGGATCTCGTGCATGGTGGCCATTTAACTTATAGCCTCCATATGAATCTTGCCCAGCATTTGGTATGCTAAAGTACTGGAGGCTTTCGGATTGCAGAGCCATTCTGGGCAATGACTGGGACTTGTTTTTGGTTCTGGGTGGAACGGCTCCTTCTGCTGTTCGTGGCCTGCGTTGCTCTTGTGCCACCTCGTTTTCAGATGGCTGGCGGCTCATGGTGGTCATTGGACGCCACTCCTCTGTTCCCAAACTTTGGTACTTCCTTTCAGCTGCAATTCTCCACTGATGCAGGGCCATCTCTCTCTCCCTGGCACGTGCACTCTCTGCCCGTCGTTGTCTTTCACGGTTATGTTCCTCTGTGCTTAAGGCAGATTCTGGTCTCCGCTGCATGCCTTCTGGTTTGTTGGGAACCCCTCCTCCACTTCCACGTGGGTCCCTGAAGTCTGCATAATCCAAAAGCACGCTAAAGTCCTGACCTCTTCTTCGCCAGTAGGAAACATCCTGCTCAGATCTAGGCTGAGAGTGTATTCCTCTGTGGGTCTCAAAAAACCTGCATTAAAAACATACAGATGGAAATAAATAGAGGTCAGACGTTATATTTGACAAGCCATACTTTAAAAGCCACTATCTATAAGACTCGAGGTTGTAGGATGAAGGATTTAAAGGTTTAGCTTACCCAAAAATAAAAATTGTGTCATTAATTACTCACTCTAATGTCGTTCCAAACCTGTCAGACAAATTAAGGTACTTTTGCTGAAATCCGAGAGCTTTCTGAACCTTCATAGACAGGTCTTAGAGGTTTGGAACGACATGAAGGTGAGTAATTAATGACACAGTTTTCATTTTGGGGTGAACTAACCCTTTAATTTAGTTTTTGAACAACTGTAGGTTGGTGATCCCGCTATGCAAGCACACTGGCAACATCAGACAAAACTAAATGAAGAGGGGAAAGTATGTCTTGCCAGAGTTGTCAACAAAGCATAGAACCTCAAAGGGCCCAATAAATTGGGAGGCTTTAATGGAGCAAACAAACCAAGATAAATGAGCATTTTCTCTTAAGCAGGAACATGACTAGCTTGTGTGGTGCAAACCATTGAGTCAGCACTGAAGGTCTGTTCTCTCATCCAATATCTTGGCAACAGAGAGCATATGATCTGCATGTTAAACAATCCTGACCTGCACTCATGGAAGGATAAGCTAGCTTAGTAACAGTCACAGCAGTGGAGCTACTTCTTGCCCTGAACTGCTGAGTCTCAAACCATGTGACATGCAATTACTTTAAAGTGCAAGGATGCACTACAGCTTGATAGTATGCCAATAATAATGTCAAAAGAAATTAGTATCTCTCTGTCTATCTATCTATCTAATCAGCATACATAAGAAAAAATGACACTGTTCCTATGGAAAATTCTTGTTTAATTTTACTGAAAGCAAGTTAATCTCTGAAGCTGCTCTGCGACAATATGGCTGGCAAATGCTGATATTCACATTTATATGCATCATGTTTTATTAATAATGGTGTTATATAAGAGATTGTTATAAGGAATGGAATATTGATCTGACAAAGGGCTCATGGGACATGTAGTTTACTGCTGGCTCTGCCAGCAGAACTAAGCATGCTCAGTAGGGGGTGCTGCGGGCTTTCTGACAACATTTGTGTTTATTCCACTACGTCCCATGTGAAATGAGAGGAAATAAAAACCGCACTGCAAAATCTACTAAACATAGTTAATGAATTCATAGGCTACAGGGGGAGTGATGTAGAGAGTGCAGGGAAATGAGTGAGACAGAGGAAACGGAGTACATGAAAACGTAGGAAGTACAAAGATTTCAGAGGATGAGATGAGGATGAAAGAAAGTGCAAGCAAAAAATAAGAAATGGAGAGAGAAAGACGACGAGGGAGGAATTAAAAAAGAAAAAGGGAAAAACTGAAATCTGTCCTGGTGCGAAAGGGAAGTCCTTGACAGCTCCTACCTTTACGTAACACTCTTCATCATGCAAGACAGCTTAAACCTCAGATCAAAGGGACGAATGAGATAGAAGGAATGACAGCAGCAATACAAGAGTGCGGGGCAGAAGACGAAGAGGTCAAAAACAACTCATCAGCACAACTCACCCGCTGTCTGTGGTCAGGCTGTCTTCTGGCAAACGTCCATCTCCTAGGTTACCGTTGTCCACGTCTTGTGTCCTCTGCTTTCTGACCCTGTTCTCGGCGTCACCGGGGAATCCCCTGGCAGGAGCTTGTCTGATGCCTCCGCCGCTGTAAACATGGTCCCCCTCGTAGCCATTCACGCCACTGTGTCCTTTCCGCTTCTCAGCGATTTCACACCGGCTGTCGCTTCGCGTCGGCAGACATTTCTCATAGGTTGCGGGGTGGGGGGAAGACGAATGTGAGACAGGGACATTGTTGCTGTTCCTTTGAGGGACTTTGTATCCATGAGAGATGAGAAGGTCTTCCACGCTGTACATGGCTAAGCGGTGTGTTTTTGCTTTTAGTGCTGTATGTGTGTGTGTATGTATGTGTGTCCGAGTGTCAGATGAATTCCGCTCCTAGTCCAGATGAGGCAAGCTCATGAACAGCTGCACAGGAGAGGCCATCGCTGTGAAAGAAAACGGGACAGAGGGGAGGGAGAGAGAGAAAGAGAGAGAGAGACACAGATGAAGTTAAAATGATTCTCTCTCAGTCTTTTTCATAAGAGGATTGCTGCTCACAGCCAAAACAAAACGAGAGAACCACGAGAGAAATGATTTGTGTGGCTGACGGTCTGTCTATCCACTGACCCAGTCTTCTCTTCTCCCATCTGCCCCCTCTTCTCCTCTTTCCTCTGTTCTCCATCCAGAAAGGAAAATCTCTCCAGATGACTGACTACCTCACGCTCAGAAACTTCTTATTACCTATGTGTGGAATGTCGTAAAAAAACTCGAGCCACAATCCTGACTTTAGCAAACAAGTAGTAAGACTCTAATAAGATTTGTGGCAGTAGACAATTTAAAGAATTAGTTCATGTTCAGCTGATAATTTACTCGCCCCCATGCCATCCAAGATGTTCATGTCTTTCTTTTTTTCAGTCAAAAAAATAAAGGTACTTGAGGAAAACATTCCAGGATTTTTCTCAATATGGTGGACTTCAATGGTGGCCAACGTGTTGAAGGTCCAAATTGCAGTTTCAATGCAGCTTCAAAGGGATCTACACAATCGCAGCCGAGGAATAAGTGAAAATAAGTGAAAGGAATAGTGAAACGATCTGTCATTTTCTAAAAACAATTAACATTTATATAGTTTTTAACCACAAATGCTCATCTTGCACTAGTTTGACTTCATGCATTACGCAGTCACATTGGAAAAGTCACGCTTACCGTCCCAGTGTTTACAAAGCGAACATGCAAAAAAAGTCAAAACAATGTATTTGGACACAGACGAAAAACTAAGCATGCGCAACTTTTCAATGGTGATTACGTAATGCGGGTTACAGTCACAGACGCGCATCACATAGCTAGTGCAAGATGAACAATTATGGTTAAAAAGTATATACTGTTTTTGTTTTTTTTTAATTTAGAAAATGACCAATCATTTCACTAGATAAGTCCCTTATTCCTCAGCTGGGACCATGTAGAGTCCTTTGAAGCTGCACTGAAACTCCAATTTGGACTTTCAACCCATTGGCTCACTGAAGTCCACTACATGGGAAAAAAATGTTTTCCTTAAAAACCTTAATTTTATTTCAGCCGAAGAAAGAAAGATATGAACATCTTGGATGACAAGGAGGTAGTAAATTATAAGGAAATTTTTATGCTGAAAGTGAACTAATCCTTTAATAAGATGACAACTAGTAAACTCATTAATTAAAAATATAAACCTCAGTAAATTCTAATATGTAATTATTTGAAGTAGTTCCACAGCAGTTTGATTGAATATTTGATTTTGTGTGAATCTTTGAATCAGCAAGGATAGAAGGTCCTTTAAGGAAAACAGTTTAACAAAACTATTAAATAATGCCTTAATATCTAAAGTGTGAAGTGTGAATGTTACGATTTATTGTTAAGGGTTGGAAAATATCAACTACATTACTAAAAATCCATATTACAATGACCTTAAAGGTCCTTGCACACTCAGTCCGAAATTCTCTTCTGAAACTTTCGCACGTTAAAAAATAAATACGACAACTTTCGTCCATCATAAAAAAATGAAGACCGAGTTCAATTTTCTGCATTTTCCGCATCCGTAGCAAGCATTTTGAGATGTGTTTTGACAATTCAGATCCATCGTGACATTCTGTGCATGATATATTTTGTAAAAAAAACGCATGTAAAAATATCGGACCTTTACAAGAACTTAGTGTAGTGCAGCAAGCAACAAAAACAAAACCTGCCTTGAAAAGACAGAAATGGAGCTGTCTGAGAAAGACTAAGGAAAGAAAGGTTACCTAACCTGCTCTGAACACACACACACACTCAGAGAGAGAAGGACAAAACAAAATTGCCTGCAATCTCCCTCCATTATAAGTATTACAGTTATTTCTTTGATCTGCTGAGGGTAAAGTCCAAACCGAAGCTTAGACTTCCACAATACCTGAATGTTCTCACTGCTGCATGCTGAATGATTCTGTAATCTCCCTAAAACAAGCTAAAGCAGATTTTTTTAGGGGAAAATACATGATTATTTAATTATAAAACAGTCAATGCGTAACTATCAGCATACACAACTGATTTTAAAAAACATTTTTTTTCAATTCCAGTTCCAAATAAACCACATAATAGTTATTTAAACATCAGGAAGTACTTCAAAAGATTAGGTCAGGCTGGTAGCATACACCATTCATTTAGATGCACAGCTCTCTTTCATAGAATGCCAGTACGCCAATATGATTTTCACAAACCCATTAGTGCTGGAGGATTGAGCTGTGAAAGTGAAACAGGTAACAAATGAGATGACAGCTTACACATTGATGAGACGTCACGGGTTGAGTTTCTACTGATGGCACTGAACGTTCGCATGACGAAAACAAATGCATAAACACTTTCATGCCGCTATATTTACTGAAAAATGAAGCAGGGAAAAACCTGTCATGTCTGTTTTGATCTAAATGATGTTTGTCAGAAGTCGAAGGAAGCAGTTAGCAGAGGTATGACTTTCACATTTTCACACTTTCCAACCCAGATACTCCAGACTGATCCACATTCACCATTAAAGGCCCTTGGAGGCAACTGCCTCTCACAGCATCATCTAGCACAGACAGAGGTCAAAAGAAGCACCAAAAATAATGCTAACTTTTTTCTTTCCTCTACTTTTTTATGTCTCCTTTTGCAGACACTCACACAGAAGAATTCAGAACAAACAAAAAATGAGGGAGGTATATTTCCCATCCGTACTGCCAGAGGGAAAGCCCTTAATGTGAGTTTATCAGTGCCATCCGTTATCATTAGCTATGTCTTTCAGAAACATTTAGCAGTCAACCTGCAAACACACATACATATTTGAGCCTTACAATTTAGACAAAATATGAGCCGTACTGTATGCTAAGGTCTAAATATTTTATTAAAAAAGGAAAAATGTTTGTTTTTACGGCTTATATGGCTTAATAGAACAAAAATGATGTCTTTTACTGAAATATGTAGTAGAAAATCTATAAAAGATTACGTTATTTAAAAAAATTCACAATGTTTTATACATATTTTGGACTATGTTAGATGCCATTATCTCAATAATGTAAAATGTTTGCACTCTGTGAGCTACCTGTTGCTATTTTTACCACAACACAACTCAGAAAATAAAATACTGGTACGATGTCACATTGTGCGGCTTTTGGTTGTAAACGGCAGAGACAAGACACGCTAGATGCCATCCTGACAGGATGTAAACATACTGACGCTTGTCATGACACCGCAGACACTGAAGGAGTTTCTCAGCGTGGATTTCACTCGATATCCTGGGGCATTTCGATTCCTTGTGGGGAAAAACGATGGTACGGCATTTGGTTTAAGCCTACGCTTATATCCATTGCCACCTGTAAGCTAAAACCAAATACCGTACCATTAATTTTTCCCTACTAGGAGTCTAAATGCCCCCGGATATCGAGAAAATCTGCGCTGAGAAACTCCTTCAGTGGCTGTGGCTTCATTACAAACGTTGGCATGTTTACATCCTGCCAGGATGGCATCAAGTGCTTCTCGTCTCTGCCGTTCGTAAGCTCTTTCAGTATCTTTTGTCTACTAAAAGCCTCAAAGGCATCAGGACTAAAGTGGAGGGTACAAAGACGCAGATCTTTAGGAAGTTTTATTTGTCCACAGGCATCTTCCCATTCTTTTCTCCTCTTCTTATCACTAGAAAAGCAGTGAAGATTCAAATCGTTCTCTTGCTGCCTTTCGATTGAAAACTACAACCAAAAGCCACATGTGTATTCTGAGGTAAAAATAGCAACAGATAGTGCCAACAAGTAAATTCTACTCTTAACTCAAATTATTTGATCGTATACCACAAAAAAAATAATACAGTAAAAATAAAGTAAAAAAAAAATATATATATACAGTCTTAGGCCCCACATTACGTGCGTCTTCATCCCATTACTACATAACTAAATTTAAAAGCCTGAGACTTGGGCAAAAGGTGGAAACAAATCAGGTCCACAGAGACTTTAAATGGCATTGAAATGTCTGTCTGCTTCAGAGCATGGCTGAAGTTTAAGCAGTGACAAAACTGCCTCTGAGAGCATGAGTAAATTCATAAAATTGGAGATGTAGTGATCTAGACTACTTTGCTTTTTTTATTAATGACCTGCTTTTATGGCTAACACATGTCGCGAGCTAAAAATGAACAAAAGCACAGGCAGACGAGTGATGTCATGACGTCCTTCTGAGCCAAAACGGCACAATAACAGTGAATCATTTGATTCCACTCAGATATCAAGAACTTTAGATTTCTTTTTCCAGCTGAGGACCACCTCTTTGTGTCACTCACTTCCTGTAAAATCCTTTATTTGAGGCTAAATGCTAAAGATAAAACCTATAAAGACCGTGGGCCTCTTACCTCAGACCAGACTGAACTCTTTTCCTCTAAAGACCGTAAGGTATGCCTGTGGAGCCAGCACTGCCTTCCCTCATAAATGAATCACACATTTTTAGATTTGGCCCGCCTCGCGCCCCCCTCACCAGCAGGCCTGCGGAGCCCAGAGCTGCCGCCATGACAGTTTGGTGTCAACTCTTTATTCTTAGACTTAGTCAGATTTGTGGTATGTGTTTGTGAAAGAAAAAAGACCAAAAGAGAGGGTCTAATAAAAAAACACAGCATATTTTCACTCAGAATCAGATAATGAACTGAAGTTGTTGTGAAAAAGTGTGATTTAGATGTACACCAAACCCTGCATGTCAGTTGAAAGAGGCGGAGCAAGCATTACATTTTGATGAAGGACTACAAAGACAACATTTTGATTTCTCTCAAACAATGTGAACCAATGAAATGTGCATAATAAGACCAGGAACATGCATTAGAGAGTAAATAAGGTCAGTTTTGATTTTATGTTGACAGAACAACTGCGAAGAAGCTCATGATGAACGACCTCATCAGACTAATGTCTCCTCACAGATTGCCTAATAACTGCCATAAACATGCACGTAATGGCCGACGCAGTATTAAGCCTGAGAGCACAGCTACTGTACCATGACACGGCGTCATCTCTTTCACCGAGCTGAATGTAAATAAGGATTCTGAGTGTTCATGGCTAACCATGGTTTTATAACAAACAAAACAATGTCCACCCTGTCCTATAAAAAGTTCTTTCAGAGCCTCACCCCTTCATTGTTCAGTCCATCCACATGGACCTCCTACGCCGTCCCTTAACAGGCACGTGTTCACACTTGTACAACAGGCGCTTCATCGTAAACAATGTGACATCACTACTGCTGACCTCTGCTTCCTGAGGATGTGCACATTTCTAGAGACGGGGTGGAGGGGTTGAATAAGGCTGTCAGCCAGACATTGATACTGAGAGCCAAAACGGAGGGATTTTGGGATCTAAATATCATCATTCTGCCAGTCATAACTCATAGGCCTTTCAACTGAATTTTATTTTGGTTCTAAACAAGTAGCCTGGCAAACATCTTTAGTATACGATTTGTCCCCATCTCCGGTTCACCCATTCATCTATCCTTCTTAGGGCCTCTTGTAGGCTGTGGGATAGGTTTCAGTAGTCTCCATTCTCTGCTACAGTATGCAAACCAAAATATACATCTATATATCTTACAGGCTTTTTACAGTGTGAGAGGGAAACGTAACTTTGAAGTGGGTTTCCTCTAGAGTGGACATATTTTTAGAGTGGGAATATATTTAATTGAATTTAGTCTTAGGTTTGGGTCAGTTGTAATACACTATGAAAATATGCTGGTCCTTTACTTGTACAGTTAATAAATATATAGTATTTAATAGAACAGTATACACCAACATTCAAAAGTCTGGGGTCTGTATTTCTTTAAAAAGAAACTAATACTTTTACTCAACAACAAGAATGCATTCAATTGATAATAAATGAAAGTGAAAAAAAAATCTATTTTAGATTTAGATTTTCTTCTAAACTAAAATGAGCAGCAAATGAGCATGTTAGAATGATTAGTGAAGGATCATGTGGCATTGAAGACTGGAGTAATGGCTGCTGAAAATTCAGCTTTGCCATCACTGGAATAAATTATATCTTAAAATATATTAATGTAGAAAACAGTTATTTTAAATCATAATACTATTTAATAATATTACCAATTTTACTGTATTTTTACCAAATAAATGCAGCCTTGATAAGCATATAAGAGACTTTTTAAAACATTAAAAAGCAGTACAGTCTCCAAACTTTTAACTGGTAGAGTAACTATATGAAAAAAACAAACAAGCTGTTTGTCATACAGCAGTCAACAATATTATTAGTGCCACAATACTGATATAAACTTGCAATGCTTACTTCTTTTCTCAGAATTACGTGATATAAACTTGCAATTGCAAGGGAAAAAGTCAGAATTGCAAGAAAAAACGTGCAATTCTGACTTTTTTTCCCTGCAATTTCACCTTTTTTTGGAATTGTGAGATATAAACTTGCAATTGCAAGTTAAAGTCCAATTCTGAGGGAGAAAAAAGACATTTTCTCAAAATTGTGAGTTATGTCTTAGAGTTCTGACTTAATAATAATAATAATAATAATAATACCATCAAAGTCAGAATTCCGAGATAAAAACTCGCAATTCTGACTTTTTTCTCACAAATGTGAGTTTATATTTTGCAATTCTGACTTTTTTCCTTGCAACTCTACTTTTTTTGGAATGGTGAGATATAAAATCGCAACTGCAAGTTAAAGTCCAATTCTGAAGGAAAAAAAAGACATCTGAATTGCGAGTTTATATCTCACAGTTCTAACTTAATAATAATTATTCCATGTTATAAAGTCAGAATTCCGAGATATAAACTCGCAATTTCAAGAAATAAAGTCAGAATTGCGAGAAAAAACTCACAATTCTGACTTTTTTCTCACAAATGTGAGTTTATTTGTCATAATTCTGACTTTTTTCATCGCAGTTCTACTTTTTTTTCAGAATTGTGAGATATAAACTCGCAATTGCATGTTAACGTCCAATTCTGAGGGGAAAAAAGACATTTGAATTCCGAGTTTATATCTCACAGTTCTGACTTAATAATAATAATTCCATGTTATAAAGTCAGAATTCTGAGATATAAACTCGTAATTGCGAGAAATAAAGTCAGAATTGCAAGAAAAAAACTCACAATTCTAATTTTTTTCTCACAAATGTGAGTTTATATCTTGCAATTTTTTTTTTTCTCGGAATTGTGAGATATAAACACAATTGCAAGTTAAAGTCTAATTCTATGGAAAAAAGATATTTTCTCAGAATTGCGAGTTTATATGTCACATTATAAAGTCAGAATGAATTCGTTATTAACATTATTCTGAGATATTAACGCACAATTGTAAGAAATAAATTTCTCAGAATTTATTTCTCAGAATTGCGACTTTATTTCTCAGAATTACGAGTTTATATCACGCATCTCTGATAAAAAAAAAAGTCAGAATTGTGAGTTTGTATCGCACAATTCTGAGGAAAAAAGTCGCAAAAGGTAAGCCGCAATTACCTTCTTTTATTTTTTATTCAGTGGCTTCCATAGGAAGTTAAGAAAGATGTATTTAAAGTCGTTTTTAGATGTTTTTTGAAGGGTTTGATGGTCATAGTTGCCGTCAAATTATTCATGCCTCTATTTTTTTTTTTTTACAAGTGACAGACTTACAGTAAGCTGCATCTTTTGAGAAGAAACACATTAAGCAGCTCTTGTTTTGTTTGAGCTGTGGCCATGGAGATGACCATTTTGCTTTCTTTGAAACGCGAGTTTTTAAACAATAGACTACGAGTATGGTGTCACTGGCGACACTAAAGAAATGTTTTGAAAGTCTGGTAATTCAATTGGCAAGAGGACCAGAGAATCATCAAAGCAGGAAGTAATGCTTTTCCAGGCTGGGACTAACCACAGTGCCAAACCTACAGTACAACTCACAGTTCTCCATGTGTTCTACAACCTTGAAAAATACTATTTTCACAGAGCTTGTTTACAAAAAACAGTGTAAAATCCACATCCACATGCTGTCTTAATAAAATTTCTTTGATCAGATTTAAAACAGTTTTCTGAAGAAATAAGATTTTTGGGCCATGCTGGGTAAGTTTATTTACTCATCATTCGAACCTAACTAAACATTTAAAAGCATAAGGTACCATTTTTCTTCTCTCAGTACTAAAATGCGTTTCCTCAAAATGGGATCTTTCGCATCAATGCTTGAATGTACTTTCAAGGTCAACTGCTTCTCTGTGTCTTGCGCTAGTAATGTGGCAATTTAAAGTGCACAGAATGGTCAGGACTTGAATGACCAATAAAACAAATCAAAATTTATATGTCTATTAAAATATATGCCTGTGACTGTCACTAATGGGTGATATTTTTCAATGTCATTTGAGACATTTCATGATTTGTACCCCAATCTTCCTATTTTATGACAGGAAGCACAAAGGCCTTGAGGAAGATGATCCAACAAAAGTGTATTATAACAATTTATACGTGAGGAAAAAATGGCTGTTAGACCTTATAGCAGATTCAGTGATTTGACCAAGGGCATCTACAAATGCATGCTTACAAAAAGCAGCAACCAAAGACATTATAGGACTTATTTATTTTCTTAACATTGATGATAAGTATGACTTACTCGCTACATTGTTTCAAATGAACTAACCCGCATGGCTGTACATAATTAGAGTAAGGAGACTTGACTTACTGAGAGATGACGGTGACAAGGTTTATCAGTTAAAAACACTCTGATCAAAGGACTGGCATACATAAGCATTCTGCTAATTACACTCTTATCCTGCCAAAGAATATGATCTCAAATGAAGGGGAAGAAGCTTAGAGCCGTTTCAACAAACAGCACTGTGTTAAGAGGAAAACTTGGTGACTACAGACTGAAACCGCAATGGCTAAACAACAGCCGACAATTTAATATTAACAAATAAATATCAAAGTAACAAGACATATTATGCAGTGCTACTTCTGCTCATGACCTTCAAGCCTTGAAAAGTGAAAAAGGTCGCTGTTATAATCAAGAAAAAGAAAAAAGCTGACCGGTGATCCTTATCGGTTTCAGTTCCTCCCCTGAGCTTAATCATCTCTGGCTAATGCATTTGACCAGAAGAATCCATACAGGAGCATATAGGAAAGTTCAGCAGTCCATCTGTTTTCCATATGAGTTTAAGGCATCTAATGTATGACTTCATCATACGCAAGGGCTATATACCAATCCTTTACCCTGCATCTCTTTTAATTACCATTTGGCTGCGATTTCATTGCACTGTTTCATCTGCAGATGGTTGTACTTTGCTTGTTAAATGTTTATCACAACTAAAAAGCTTCTGATCTTAAAGCAATTAAATTGTTGGTCCACCATCTTTCATTACTATGCAATATATATGGAATTTGTGGGGGAAAGCTTGTGTTTTATATATTATTGCAGCCTAAAGTCAACCAATATGTATAAACTCAAACTATTGTAATTGATTCATGCAGTTTAGTATTATATAGAACTTATAAACTGTTTTGAGGTGACTATATATTTCTATATACTATGGAAGCCTGTTCCGCCACTAAATATAAAAATTGCAATTGCGAGTTTACATGTTGCAATTCTGATTTTTTTCTCAGAACTGAGATATAAACTTGCAATTCTGACTTTTTTCCTCAGAATTGCATGATATAAACTAGAGGACGACCGATGTATCGGTTTTGCCGATTAATCGGCACCGATAGGTGATTGGCGGAACTCTGAGAACGGCCTCTAGTGGTGGAAATCACCGACAGCACGTGCCGTTTGTTTAGACACGTGACACTGCGCGCTGCACAGAGGGCGACACTTCAAAGGCAGATGTAAAACATCGACAACGAAATGGTGTGTACAGTATACTGTAGTGAATGTTTTCATGTCATTACTAAGCGATGAATTTGTTGACTAGATGCTGCATTAGTGGAGAAAGGACTGCAGTATACTTTTGCCCGTTTGGTGATCAAAAAGTCTTGCCGCCGCTTGAACTGAACACGATGCGTCCAGTTTGTGTGATACCGGATAGCTGCAATTTCTTCTAGACACAGTGCTGCACTTCTGTTCATTGTGTGACTAACATATTTTGATATTTTGATTAGATAACCACAAATGTTCTAGAATAGAAGCAGTTAAATTGTGAAAGTGCACAATATCCATATGTATGCAATTTTTAATACTGTGGCCTTTGTGTAGATTTTAAAGCCATCTTTAGCGTGATTGTTGATGTAATGGTAACATTTTACAATACGAGTCCATTTGTAACATTAAGATTGATAAAAGCTGTAGAATAGAAGTACTTTGTACTAACTGTAATGATCAATATATAATTAATATTAATATTTCTATTCATTTACAAAGTATGGTTCAGTAGGCTACTTTTTTTTTTTTAAATAGTAGAGCACTATTATTTTCTGTTCAGTTTCAGTAAAAATTATCTGTCGATTAATCGGTATGGGCCAGTGTGGGCCAACCTAGTTATCGGTATCAGTAAAATCCAGTATCAGTCGACCTCTAATATAAACTCAGAAGTGCATTTATAAAGTCAGAATTGCAGGATATAAACTCGCAATTCTGTGAAATAAACTCGCAATTCTGAGAAATAAAGTCAGAACTGCAAGATGTAAACTCACAATTCTGCAGAGGTGGGCAGAAGTAAAGGATATTTATTTTATTCAAGTAAATTTAAAAAGCATTTGTACCTTATCAGAGTGTTTTTCTTTGGAAAACTTTTACTTCAGTACATTTCAAAGAATAATGTTGTAATTTGTACTGCACTATGTTTCATAAATAAAAGTTGCTGGTGTTTTTTCCTTTAATACTTACGAACGTTAAAAATTTTGTACTTTCTTATACTCAAGTAAATCTCTGAATTACTTTTACTTAAGTAAAAGTACTAAAGCACTAGATTTCTAATGAAATTAAGTATTAATTTATCCGTTATTTGGATGAGACGTTAAACCGAGGTCCTGACTCTCTGTGGTCATTAAAAATCCCAGGATGTCCTTCGAAAAGAGTAGGGGTGTAACCTGGCATCCTGGCCAAATTTGCCCATTGGCCTCTGAACATCATGGCCTCCTAATCATTCATATCCCAATGGTTCATCCCCATATTCTGATTCTGATTGGCTTCATCACTCTGTCTCCTCTCCACCAATAAGCTGGTGCGTGGTGGGTGTTCTGGCGCAACATGGCTGCTGTCGCATCATCCAGGTGGATGCTGCGCACTGCTGGTGCTTTGAGTGCCCAGAAAAGCGCTATATAAATGTAAGGAATTATTATTATTAAATGATATTTAATATGAAATATAGTGCAGTACAATATTATGCTTTGGAATGTTGTGAAGTTAAGTTTTCTTAGGAAAAACACTGATAAAATACAGACACTTGAAAAGTATTTTTAAAGCGAGTAAAAATACTTCACTACTGTCCGCCTCGGTCTTTTTCTCAGAATTGCAAGTTTATATCTCATAATTGTGAGTGTATATTTCGCAATTCTGACCTAATAACCTGCAATTGGGAGTATCACAGTTCTGAGGAAAAAAAAAGTCAGAATTGAATATTTCGCAACTTTATAAGTCACAATTGAGATATATCCCAATTTTGAGAATATTTTGATTCATATCCCAATTTTGAGGAAAAAAGTCAGAATTGTGCTTATATCTCATAATTCTGACTTAATTTGCCATTGCGAGTTTATATAAATTCAGAGAAAAAAAAAGTCAGAATTGTTAGTTTGTGTCACGCATCCTGAGAAAAAAAAGTCAGAATTGTGAGTTGATAAAGTTGCATTTTTTTAAGTGGTGGAAATGTGCAATAATTAAAAAAGAGGTTCTATTTCGATGTTTTGTTTCCAATACTCTGTAAGCAAGAACTGAAAATAAACTTACATTGATGTTATCTATTTTTTGAATGAGCAATGGCCAAATACTACGAAATAAATGTGAAAACATTAATGATCTGCACATGAACCTATGTGATGATTTGCTCTAAACTAATACAAAGGAGATTGTGAGAACATTCTCTATTTTCCGAATGAGACAACTCTATTCATTAATCTCTATTATGGAGGATTGCTCACAAATGGAACTACACTACAAAATCTGTAACTGTAAAAGCCCCAAAATTCCACTGAAATTACTATCTAATTCATCTGAATGATTAAATGAGCAGGTTTTTTTTAGACTAGGAAAGAATAATGTCATCAGTCTGCTCAGTAATAAACAGCCCTCACCACTTAATTCATTCAAAATTCCCTTTTGTGACCAACTGCATGTGTGCACCAGCGGTATCAGCACATTTCCACATTTCCAGGAAACAGACTCCAGCCTTTCTCCACGTACCACTAGATAAGTGATGCTCAGTGATTCAGCTCTCTTCCTCTTTCGTCCTTCCGTTGCCCTCTTGTTTCTTTAGACTTAAGGAATACTTAAGTAGACAGCTTTGAATGTACATGCTCCTAGTTCTGTGTTACCTGGTGAAGATAAAGTTGTGTAAAAGAAATATCTCGAGTAGTCAACCAAAATTCATTTTTTTTAAAAGGGTGAAACAATAACTAGAGTGTGGTATAAAGTTGATATACAGGCTAAATTCGCCATTCACACCAAAGATGTTAACTATTATGTTTTAACTGTTATAATTATTAGACAACCACATCACAGGTATAATGATAACAACACAGTAAAATGACAGTGGAATCACTTTCAGCTGATGAACGATAAAAACACTGACAGCCAATCAGAATCCACCGGTTATAGTTTTTTAGTCTACCGACAAACTTTCACTCACATTACACATGTTTGAACATTTGATCCCTCTGTCCTCAACTTGACCTATTCATGATTTTATCATGAGTGACCATTTGTTTTGTTTCTTCATCTTTTACAACAGCTTCCAATGTCCACAGACATATAACCACAAAATTCTTGCTTCTGAAAACAAAAATATGTAAACCACATGAGAACAGACCTGCTTTAAGTTCCTTTCCAACGGCCTCCAAACAAGACCTTGGCAATCAAAAGCCCTGTTATACATTGTACCAATTCCACTCTAATCACAAAACATCACTTCACACAAATAATGGCTCATTCTAAACTAGACTCCTCTGCTCTGCTGGCATGCACACAAGTCAAGGTCAAAAGCACCACCAAAAGCAACTCTTCTTTTGAACGGTAGCTTCCCAATTGAGTGGAGTTACCATCCGGCGCAGAGTTGTTGACCTCGCACCTCACTCTTCGCATCCCGCGAACTCACACAGGTCGCTTCCTCTGCACGTGAGACACATGCCCTTTGATGTTTTTCACAATCCAGCCGGTGTCAACACAACAGGAGGCTGTTTGTCTGAACAGTTTAAGAACAACTGCTGACACAACCAATAGAAGCTGCCTGATCTCCATTCACATTTAGGCCATAAGCGTATTGTTTTCAGGAATGTAAACCACATAAATTGTATTTTGCCCTCAGTCAATTTTGGGACATTTTTTTTTTTAAACTTCTTTTTGTAACCTAGGCCCATCTTATTTTTCACGTAAGAGTCAGCTTGTTTTGCTGCTTGAAATTGCAAACTGGTGTGTCTTACCATATTATTTTAAAGTATTGTTTAATGACCAACCTTAATTATGAACACGATGGTTGGCAGTGCAAACAGTTTTACGGTTTACTGTGCTTCGTTAATCTTCTCGTTATTTCTCTATGGCAAGACAATACTTACATTTTTGGATATTCCTAGACCGCTGTTGCTATGTTTACATCCTGACAAACACGATTTATGTTGGCCAGCGTCTTTTTTAACTAGGTGAAATGTAGCCACGCCCCTTATCGTAACACGCTGCGGTCGTCGTCTTCTGTCTTCCGCGTATTTCCACAAAATTCCACAAATTTATGAATGAACCACTCGTTTTAAAATCTTCGCGGTCTACTGACATTTGTTATGACATCCACTTCAAACATTACAATGCTCATGGTAACTTTCATTAACTCTTCAATAAGTAAATCCACTTCACCAGCTAATTCATCTTCAAAATGGAAGTTCAAAGACAAAATTCTAAAGATTTCACTTTTATAGTTATTAAAAAGTTCCAAAACGCAATTAAAACACATCCTGTAAATATGCCAAATATGTAAGAGATATAAGAAAATTATGAGGTTGGGCAACACCTCCTCACCCCACATTTTTATTTTATATTTTGTTTTTGGATTGCACGAGTGATAAATAAATGTCGTGCATGTTTAAAGCATTACAAAAATGAAACGGTTATTAGCTGTTGATTTGAGCACTTTTGTAACAGCATACAGTGAATCCATGTGGACATAACTTGACATCAAAGTTATAATGGCATGTTATGTGAAGCTCACCCCTCTTCTGCACTAACAATCTGCTCATTTCACCCTTTACCTCGCTTATGTAGCACACATCTTGCGCACTGCGCCCGACCCCTAAGCACACAATTCACAGACAAGCAGCAAGCTGTCTGCCTTCTGAAGTATTTTTTTCCACAGCGGAAAGCAACAAATTAGCTGATAATAATCAATGCAATTCATCTCCGTCCTTAATATCGTTCCTGCGGTCATTTGTTCTGTGATAGATGCAGGGACATTAGCCTACGGGACGATAGATGCAGGAGCCCGTTATCTCGCAAGTTCATCCCTTATGAGACGCTTCATCCCCTGCGTTTATTGAACGGGTCAGCGTTACTAACGTCAGCAGCTGAAATCGCGTTTAATTCTGCACGGTCTACAAGAAAGCCTCGTCAACGAGCCTTTTTTCTCACATGTTCACATATTTCAGTAAAATGTAACGTTCACGTACCTGAGGTGTGCTCTTTTCGAGGTCCGTGTTTAGTTCGTGATGTAGTGTGTTGAATCCGCTCTGTGCTGAGCATATCTGAGGGAAAGGTTGTGCAGAGGAGAGGGAGAATTCAGCTCAAATGTGTCTTGTGTGGGTCGGCTGGCGAGGGGAATGGTTCCTCCCAGCGTGTGGGTAAACTTTTACTGACGAGACTGTAACATACCCCACCCACCCCATCCCATTCCACTATTACACAAACCCATACTGGCTTATTCATGCTGGACATATGATCTTGATAACTACAACTGTTGAATTATGTTGAAAAAACATAAACACCTAAACAGATCACTTTTTTTACCCAGCTGAAGAAAAAATGCTTCAACTAGCTTAAGGTTGTTTGCTCTCCCAGCTGGGCAGCCAGACTTAAACCAGTAAATACAAGAGTTGGAGACCAGTTTAGAGAGGTTTAAAGGTATAGTTTACCCAAAAATGAAAACTACCCCATGATTTACTCACCCTCAAGCCATACTAGATATATATGACTTTCCTCTTTCAGATGAGTACAATTTATATTTAAAAATGTCCTTGCTTTTCCAGGCTTCATAATGGCAGTGAATGGGTGTTGAGATTTTGAAGTCCAATAAAGTGCATCCATCCATCATAAAAAGTACTCCACACGGCTCCGGGGGTTAACAAAGGGCTTCTGAAGTAAATCGATGCGTTTGTGTAAGAAAAATATCCATATTTACGCGTTCGCGAGAGGGTGGCCTTTCAGTGGATGATGTGGGACGTAGACGTAGTTTAAGCTCTGGTGAGAATATACTAGTCTCGCTACCAAGTTTATATACTAGTCTAGAACCAAGTTTTGTTTATTACAAAGGAAAACCAGTCTCCTCTTGGCTTATATCGAAATCGTCCAGCATTGTTCTTTACAAATCCATGTTTCCTCTCTCCACTGTGCTCCTGTGTTCATCACCGTGTTTGCCTATGTCATACATCATCCGCTAAAACGCCTATTCTTTTCTTGTGTTTCAAATATGAATATTTTTCTTACAAAAAGGCACTGATTTGCTTCAGAAGGCTTTTATCTAACCCTCTGGAGCTGTGTGGAGTATTTTAAGATGGATGGATGCCCTTTATTGGACTTCAAAATCTCAACAGCCATTCACTGCCATTATAAAACTTGGAAGAGCCAGGACATTTTTTAATATAACTCTGATTATATTCATCTGAAAGAAGAAATTCATATACACCTAGGATGATTAAAGGTGAGTAAATCATGAGGTAATTTTCATTTTTGGGTGAACTATTCCCTCAAGGGTTTTTGGTAGGAGATACACTTTGAATTAATAATATATTACATCTTTATTCAGTTTGGCCCTCTTCAAGTAAATGGTGAATTTTGAAATAAAATCTGTTTTAAAAAATCAGCAATTTCAGTTGTATTTGTACCTAGTAATTCATGAGCTTAAAAGCAAAACTTTTAATTTGCACATTCTCATTTGACTAGCATTTAATCCATCTAAACTTAATGGTCAATAGATAAACCATTTGGTATATCTATTAGTTTTGTATCTGAAACAGTATTGCCAAGTATAGTGAGTTTATATTAAAGTCAATGCCATTGCTTTACAGTGTCCCATGTGATAAATGAAAATCTTCCCATATGGAAGCTGGCAAATTACTGTAATTCACCCCTGAAAAAGGTCAACAGCATCATATTATATAAGAACAGTACAATAGTCTTACAATTTTAAGCACTGTAGTAAACTGTAAATAGCTTTACAGTATGAATTAGTGCACAGCACTACTCTGTTTTATTCTAAATTTGCATAAAACCTCATGGCGGTTTCCATATATTCATTGATAACAGACTGGATGTTCATTACAGTATGATCAATTATTAGCACATTTATTGCTTTAATCCTTGAAATCAAGGCATTTCTAGTTGTTTGCTCACAACCCTTCAGTGATTCGAGTCAAGTTCCAGGAAAGTGTGGGCTAAAATATTTCCTTGGACGCTTCATGTAGTTCAGTAGCGCACAGACACACAAAAAAACACACACTCCCCCATACCTGAGTGTTTTCGCGGCTGACCGTTCACAGATGGAAAGCCGTTCGCTTTGAGCAATTTAAAAGCGCAAAAAGGCTGACGGATCTAATAATATTGACACAGATGGTACATATAACAGAATCCACACAAGATTTTTGGAAGAGGAGTGGGCTGTTGGAGTCTCAATGCGTGCTCCCTTTTTACTTCTCATTTTGAAATCAGTTGATCTGAGCTGTGGTTTACTTGTGTTTCCAGTGGAATCATTAAGTTTGTTTTGCGAGGTCACCCTATGCTTACACATCTGCTGAAGTAACTCTCAAGGTCATAGACCTTCAGCCGCTTCGATGTTTGTGATAACTCCAACTGCCTTTAAATTACCTAGTCGCTGCTTATCTGCTTCCTGTAAATCTAGCCATTGTTTAAGTCTGCCTCCCTTGCACTAAAGTTCAGATAAATAGTATTAAGGAAAGTCATAGCTTGTACAAAAACAGGTAGCGTCCGGTGTACCGGTGTCTGTTTGTTAAAACGGAGGTACAAAAAAACATTTTCCTACTTGGATTGAATAAATCAACCACGAGAAGTCCAATAATTAATGAATATTAGTGCACCTGGAAACCATTATAAGCGTTAAAGCAATGCTATGTCCAATAAAAACAGTATCTCAAGACATATGTGCATTTTAAATCTAATGTGGATCAGTCTCTCATTGAAAACATCAGTCTGAAATTACAGCATTTTTTAAGGTTTGTATGGCTTAATATAATATAATTGATGTGATGTCTCTTACTTATATATGTAGTAGAAAATCCAAGAAAGAGATACTCCACATCACTGTATACATATTTTGGACTATGGGGGGACGCCATTATTTCGATGATGTGAAATTGCTGCAAAAGGTGAGCTACTGACACTACCTGTTGCTATTTTTACCGCAACGCAACTCGGAATACACAACTTAAAATAAATTACTGAAACGATGCCACATTAGCTGGGTTTCCATCCAAAAGTGTGAATTCAACTTGAGTGCAAAATTAGAATATCGCAAAAAAAAACATTTGCGATTAAGCACGTTTTCTAATGAGTCAAAGAGATCAAAATCTCGTCATTCCTGATAAACAGGCACTATATATTACTAAGAAAAGTACACTGTAAAAAATAAAAAACACAACTTGTTAAGTCAACTTAAAATAATTTGTTACCCTGCTGACTTAACATTTTAAGTTCAGTCAACTAAAATAAGTTTAGTCAAGTTGTACTAAGTAACAACTTAGATATTAGATGTTTGCTAAACTTAACAGATGGGTAAGTAACCCAGCTGCCTTAAAATTTTAAGTTGATTCAACTCAAATATCTAAGTTGTTACTTAGTATAATTTAACATTTTAAGTTGAATAAACTTTTTTTAAGTTGACTGAACTTAAAATTTTAAGGCAGCCAGGTGACAAATTATTTTAAGTTGTCTCAACAAATTGTTTTTTACAGTGTATGAGAAGCAACTGAATAGAATAATTTTCATATAAAATACATTTTTTGCACCTTAGAGTGAGCAGACGAAACACAATGAACACAGTTGTTGCTTTTGGAGGTGGATGCCTGCTGTTTGGGAATGCAGTCGTGTATTAGATAGTTCTGGGAGGCAATTATACAGAAATACTTTGACAACAGATATTGCTCAGGCATTTAAGAATGAGCATGACAACATTTAAAGGGATAGTTCACCCAAAAATGAAGATGTAGTGTACTTTGTTTCTTCAGAAGAACACAAACAAAGAACACAAACAAAGATTAATTCAAACCGTTGCAGTCTGTCAGTCATATAATGGCGGTCAATGGGATCCATGGCTTTGAGAGTCAAAAAAACATACACAGATAAAACCAAATTAAACTCTGCGGCTTGTGACGATAAATTGAGGTGTTAAGACATGAAACAATCGGTCTGTGCAAGAAACCGAACAGTATTTATATCATTTTTTACCTCTGATCCACCGCAATGTCCAACTGTTCACACAGACCGATTGTTTCGTGTCTTAAGGAAGAGGTCCACTTCCAGAACAAAAATTTACAGATAATTTGTTCACCCCCTTGTCATCCAAGATGTTCATGTCTTTCTTTTTTCAGTCAATAAGAAATTATGTTTCTTGTGGAAAACATTCC
>JAHKKF010512932.1:0-14139 GCA_019740295.1 Labeo calbasu | reverse complement strand
GGCGAAAGTGAACGTCTTTTACAAATGAATCGTTCCTTCAACCGACTCGTTCAAACACAATGATTCATTCAGGAAATTGGTGTTGTTCAGCTCAGCGATGCGTTGTTTATCGACACACAACTAAGCTAGGCTGTCTTTTTTGAAGCTATTTAGTTAGTGGTGAAAAATATATGTGAACTAACTGGTCAAATTTTGTCTAAAAACGTAAATCAATCGATTGTTTATTGAACTGTGACCTTGCTATTGCTGAATCGCTGCCGAGGCTGACATAAACAAACAGCTCTCTTGCTCGTGTGATATTGCTTAAGCAACACCTCTGAGGTTGACAAAAGATAATAAACTCTGTTTGTCCTCCCTGTCTCCTCAGCGTCATGACCTTGCTTGGCTCTGTGCTCTTGGGTTCACTGGCCGCTTTCATTTGTAACACATCTTGCCAAGACCAGTCCGGCAGCTGTGGGGGCATTATGGGAAATGTTCCATCACTTGCTCTGTGTCTGAGAGCAAAAGGTCACTCGCAAGAATAGAGTTGGCACTTCGGGGACAGGAGGTTATTATGACGAAGCTGTAAAGTTTGAAGGACTTTAAAGTGTGTTACTGAAATAAAGAGAAAAATAGATTTGAAAGCAGAGCTAAGACTCAAAGCAAGTCTCTTAGGACCACCAAGGTCATATGAGACTGTGAAATATGATAATATGAAATATCATTACAATTTAAATAACTGTTTTCTATTTCAAAATATTTAGGATTTAATATTATTTAAATATTTATTTAATATACCCTATTGGAATTGCTCAGTTTCTTCTTCTTCTCCAAAATGAATCACATTTTTGAGGGCCTAAACCTGCTCGAAAACTCATGAAACTTTGCACACACAGAAAATTTACATCTGATATGGGTTTCAGAAGTGGGTATGGCAAAATAGCGCCACCTATAAAATTTCAACAAGGTGCCCCTCAAGCTATGTTTCACATACATGCACGAAACTCGGTAGACGCATGTAACACACCAATACCTACAAAAAAGTCCGGAGGTACGAAGTCCGAAACCCAACAGGAAGTCTGTTATTTTGAATTTTCTCTGCAAGTTTTGTGCCGTTTTTGCCATTTTCAGGCATTGTATTTAAACTAACTCCTCCTAGAGATTTAAACAGATCAACACCAAATTTGGTCTTTGTAATCTAAAGCCCTTTGTGACCTTAAATTGTGAACATCTTAAGTTTTCGTTGAAGGGCATGCCCACACTGCTGAAAAAAAACCAGCTAAAACCAGCCTAGGCTGGCTGGCTGGTCTTAGCTGGTTTAAGCTGGAAGTAGCTGGTTTTAGCTGGTCATAACTGGTCAGCAGGCTGGTTTTAGAGGGGTTTGGGCCACTTTCCCAGCCTGGCCAGGCTGGTCTTAGCTGTTTTTTTTCAGCAGGGCATGGCAGCCTGACAAACTTCGATGTTTCGTCATGAAACAGGAAGTTGTTATAATTCAGGCATACAATGTTCGACCTGCACCAAAATTCACAGTTTTTATAAGAGTCCTGTCCTAAACACATGCCTGTGCCCACATTTATAGTCACAGCGCAACCTGCTGGCAACAGGAAGTGGCATGTTTTAGGCTCTAACAAACTCCTAGAGATTTAATTACATCAACATTATATTTGGTCAGTCTAATCTAAAGGCCTTTGCGATGTTAAATTGCAAAGATCTTGAGTTTTCGTTGAAGGGCGTGTTGGTGGCGGTCTGACAAAGTTTGATGTTTCACCATGTACAAGGAAGTTGTTATAACTCAGCCATACAATGTCCGATCTGCCCCAAACTTCACACGTTCGATAAGAGTCCTGGTCTAAACACATCTAAAGGCCAATACAGTCAAAATCATAGCGCTACCTGCTGGCAACAGGAAATGACTTGTTTTACACTAACTTAAACATGCATTTTCCAGTCTGCACTACTTCACGTTTGGTAAGAGTCCTGGCCTGAAGACATCTAAAGGCCAGTATTCAGTTATAATTGTAGCACCACCTGTTTGTAACAGGATATGTCATGTTTTACACTAGCTCAAACATGCCATGTTCAATTTGTGCAAACTACATATATTTTCAGGGCCCTTTCAACGCTGCTTGCAGCTTTAATTTAAAATGTAATTTTTATTTTTTGTAATATTATGCATGGATATACACAGCATTGAAATGATTGTTTGTAATTTTAGTTTTAATATACCTGTTAAATACCTGAAAACTCAAATTTTGCTCATGAGATGTTTTCGAAAGTTCACAGAGCAAAGTTTTGAGTGTGAAACTCCCAAACGAGCCTCATTTTTCTCCTCAATCTTCGGGTATGTCCCCTGGACGATACACGATGCTTCAGTCTAGATGATTAATGCTGCTGTTTTCCCATCTTTAACTCTAGAGCAAGACCAGGTTTGGACTAATGGCAGTCAGCCCAGGCAGACTGATTACTAGGAGAAGAGAACTAAATAGTACTTCCTAATTACCTGTTCAAGAAAAGGCAGATTGTTGGCACTGAAGTTACCCTGGCTTGCCCAGATTGCTCTTTTCAGGACGGCATGACAGATAACAGAAATGGTGTGACCTGCACAGACAGACTCACTGAATGATATTTCCTGGGGTTACTAATGTTGAATTCCTGCTTAATGTGTTCTACTTTTTTTGGCTGAAGACAAAGAGGGGAATTCACTAAGATTGAATTGTTCCCTTTTTATTTAGCACCCAATTCACTAATGGATTTATGCAAATCAAGGCACAATTCTCCATCTTAACAACAAAATGAAAGTGAACACTGCCCAGCACACAACCTTTTTTGTTTCCCTGCATGGGTGGCGATGTTTGCTACAAAGGAGTTTTAATTTGGCACTCATTTTCATACAGACAAGATCAAAAATGAGACACTTGTGTTGTTTATTCGTTTGTAGTGTAGACAGATTGTTTGTGAGGAGACTGCCATCTAATACTACAATTCGGAACAATTGGAAATCTAATCAGAGATGAGGCCATTAGCTTCCTTCTCATAATATTCTGTGAAGTTTGTTTGTCCAGCTATCAGCCTTGTACTCAGAATGATTAGCACTTTAATGCTTAAATCTTAAAGTGGTTTTGCCCTACGTTTAAAAGCTGAAGTGTGCAATTTTTGGATGTTAAAAACTTGTTTGATACTAGTTTAATATGCAAAGTGAACTAGTTGAGCATCACAACCTGAACATCACATTACTGGCATTGTGGTGAGACAGTCTGTTTGGGTAAACTGAAAACACTTTTGCTAGTGGTGCAGAAATTACACATTCAGCTTTAAGCAACTGAAATGCAAACATTTCTGACTCCAGATATTGAGACCAAACAACACAGGCGTGTTTCAAATCAGGTTTTGAAAGACCACAGCTGCCAGATCTCATGTACAAAGCAGCATTCTGTCCAGTAAAACATAATTACTCTCACCCACACAAGCCAATATGATAATACACACATTCTCTTTGATGCTTTCAGTGTGTGAACAGAGAGACGGAGCGTGCTGATAAGATGTTTGGCGAAGACGTGGCATGTTGGTGTCAGTGTCGGCTTCAGATCAGGATGATTCATTCTGAGTTCTTTGCTTTAATTACAAATTGCCTGCAGCATAAACCTTCACCACCAACAAAATTAACTGTTTACTACTTGATTGCCACAGGCATGTAGTTAGCAAAGACAGCCCACATGCTTCTGTAGGGACAGTCTGAGTCTCACAGATGTTTCCTGTCACAGTAAAAAAACAAACAAGCACAGCCTTCCAGGTGCATCGCAAGATGACCTTCAGCTGAAGTAAGAGGGATGGATAAAGAGAAAGAATGCTGACTTGCTTTGGGGACACTGAAATCTCAGCATTTGTATCAATATTGCACTATCATTAATTTTTAACAAACATCGTATGTTTTCATGATGTTTACTTCACTACTATAAACCCAGTTGGACTGAGTGTCTTGGGTAAACACTCACAGTGGGCTTGTTTTGCAAGGTCTTAAAAATAAAGTTGATCCCAAGAGCTCTAAAACCCTAAAATCTTTGCATCACAGAGGAACAGTTCACTCACAAATTGTCATCATTTACTCACCCAAATGTTCCAAACGTGCACGTCTTGCTTTCTCCTGCAGAACTCAAAAGGAAAGTCAATATAATAAGTTGAAATGGGGATACTTCGTATTGAGCTCCAAAAGCATTATTAAACCCCCAAAATATAGTCGACTTGATCACTATATTCTTCTTAAATCATAAGAGATTTGTGATGAAAAGATATGGATGCATATACTGTGTACATTATGTCCTTGGTGTATCACATTTACATTTTTAAAGTTAAAAGAGACATTACACGCACACACAGCGTTTAGAGGAGTTTGCATGCAGAAATGTATGGTCTAAGGAGGCTAAAAGAAAAAGTCTGTGCCCTAATACCAACCCTCTTACATATAAACACCATCCGGCAGCCTCAGGTGTCCACTTTTTTAAAAGGTCAACTCAGCTAAACTGCTTTGCAGTACACAGCAGTTGTTTGTTCCATAAAAAGCACTATTTAATAAAAGAAGGAGGTTTTTATTAAAAGCAACCTTACAGTAACCTTTCTGGGGATTTCAGAAAGCATGCAAGGTAACAGCATGATCCATCTTTGTGTCTAACAAGAAGTTTAGTGTCAGGGTAGAGCTTATATGTCTTCGCTTTCATTTTGTCATTGTCACAGCAATTGTTGAGATTACATGAGAACAATAACCTTGTTATATAAATCTATTCACTACGGAGATAAATTTACTACTGCTGGACTGACGGTTTCAAATCATCATGATATCTATTGTTTCTTTGGATCAGAGGGAAATTTGAACATGTGATCCAGCTGGGAATCTCTGATAAAGCTCTTAGCCATCTGCATACTGACCCTTTCATCAAATTTGTCTTAATGGAAATGTCTTTCATTGTCCTTGAGCACAGACAGATGTTTTTGGTCACTGCGGATTGCATTTATAATACACTATAGTTATTAAATGAATGTAATTTAATAATAAATGAAAATAATATTATGATAAAATATGAAATAGACATTCTGGAAGTTAATGCATGCTCTACTGTTTGAGCTACAAGGACACTGAAGAATATGCATAATATTAAATTAAAAAGATACAATATGTTTATGCATTTTGACCTACAAGGACACACTCAAGAAAACATATACTATATAATAACTTATTCACGTATCAATTGCATTTAATATATTCATTTATAATACATGCAGTACATTTGTATCTTTGGGAGAAGATGAAGCCCACACATTATATTTTTGTCGTGTGCATTTTAGCAATGACCCTATTAGGAAATGCTCTGTTTACTTGCATGTCTTTGAAAATGTTATGAACAGTTTAAATTTTCTGTGTGGCAGTCACGCTGTAGACAATTGGTCTGAATCAAATATTTAATTGAAATATCAGTTTGGATTACGTGTCGTCGCTAAAGGTTGAATAACCGAAGACGCCATAGCGCATGATGTGGTCCTCCAATCTAGTCTGTCAAGTTGAATTGTAATTCCATCTTTGGTTTGCCTTGGAAGGACAATTTGCTCATGCTAGTGTATTAGCATATTTGCACTCTCACACCGCCTGCGGCAAATGTTATTTAAACTAATCTGATTTGTGCAGATGCCCAGATAAATAAGCCAAAAGACACAAACCCTCCAGCAAAATATCTCTATTCAGGTTGTAATAAACTCATCCCTCTGTAATAGATCCTACCGTTGCTCAGGTTGTTGTGGTGACATTGGCTGCGAGACAAACCGAGATCATAATATACGGAGAACATCAGCGGAGATGTAGCTGTTGGTCTGCGAAAACATGATAGTGTTTCTTGCACCACATAATACTGTATGCTACAGATGACCATGCTTATTTAAAGTACCACTAAATGTTAAATTAAAAATATAATATTGTAGAAATGTTCTGGATGCAATTCAAGTTAAGCTCTACCGATAGCATTTGAATTACTACATAAAATAGTGTTTCAAGAGTCCTCGGGCCAGATGCATAAACATAGCCGTAATGTTAAGACTGTGTCTTAAGAACTTGTCTGACCAAATAGCAGTGAGCCAAAAGACAATCATCTTACTTTTAATACTCAAATTAGAGCAATCTAAGTTTTTATTCAACTTTCCCAGTCTAAAAGCAAACATTTTGATGACTAATGCGTAAGTATGCTAAGATTTCTGTAAATGTGCAGGCTTCTGGTCTCATCTGCTTCCAGTTATTTTAGCTGTACAAAATAGCTTGATATTGCAAACTGACGTGTCTGGACATTTTGTTTTAATGTATTATTTTTTAATTATGAACACAGTGGTTTGTAGTCCAAAATGTTTTACCATTTACTGCACATTGTTATTTCTCTTGCTATTTTTCTACAACGGCCAATGAACCGGAAGTCTTGGACATTCACAGCCATAAGGCGGATAGATAAAAGCAAAAAGCAGTAAAAGGTAAAAACTATAATATTAATATAAAAATGTATGAATAAATATTGATATTATTATGACAATTCATTTAAAAACAAAAAAAGAAATTTCAATATCAACCAGCATGTGCTGTTTTGACAGGGAAGGCATATTCAACTTCCAAAAATAACGTGAGTGTTGGATATTTTCCTTATTCTTTCTGTGTCTCTTTCTGCAAGATACATAGTTACAACACTAGGTGTCAACATGAAATTGTCAGTATGAGTGACTCACTGAATCTGATTCTTAAAAAAACATTGATTTTTTCAGGAAAAAAAGTTAAATATAGCTGCACGCAGCAATTACCACGGTTAAGCACTTATAAAAAAGACATTATTTAGCAAGCTTGTAACCACCAAAATCAATGATTTAAAAAAGCATTTTTGGCAAATCCAGATAATACAGGGTTTTGGGTAAATCTGGACAGGCCCCTTTTCTAAACAACCCCATTATAGCTTCCCAAACAGTAAATTGCTCCTTTTTTTTTTGTAATTATTGACCTAGAGAATCCGGAGATTGTACTGCAGTGTTTTTTTTTTTACAGATTGTGCGAAAAACCTAAAACTAGTTCGCAAAAGTAGTTTTTTTTACATCTTCTCAATCATTTAACAAAAAATTAGTCTGACAGCAGTTCTAGCGGTTCTAGTGACAAAGTTGTCTGGAATGAGGCGTTCTATCATATGATATGAATATCACATGTATGTGTGAAAAATCGCACAATGTACAATCGTTTACAACCTTCAAAAATGCAATTTTTATAATATCACCCCTCAGTGGCCGATTTCTTTCAAATTTCTCACAGACTTTTGAGGGCGTGAGTCAAACAGGCCCACCGATTTTCGTTCCAATCAGCCTCTGTTAACCTTGTTTTTTGGAGAGCAAATGTCCTTATAGACACTTGTGGCACTTTGGACTATGCACAGCGATTTTAGACCGTGCACAGCAATTTTAATGTTGATACAACAAATGGCAAACAGGCATTTTACTATAAGTGGTTCTGCCACTTTCGAACGTTTTGGCATCCCTTTGCGACGGTGAGTCGAAAGTTCAACTCTTTTTCGATAATTTTTGATATACACTCTCCAGAGAATCTTTCTGCACTGGCTTGTTTTCAATCAGATGAAAACTAGTTTGCAAAAGTGGGTTTTCAAAAAATCCAAAATACACGAAAATTTCAACGGCTCACAATCGAATCTGAAACGTGAACCAAGGATTCCAACGACATAAGACACTTTAGTCTGCAACTGATGGTTTAGGAGTTATGAGCGATTTCGTATTTTTGATTGCTGTAGCGCCCCCATCAGGCCAATTAGGGTGAGCCTCTGTGACATTGTTGGTGGTGTGTGTGTGTACTACCATCCCTCCAAGTTTCAAGTCTAATCCTTGGCCATTCTAGCAATTACAATAAGGTTTCAGCGCTACACGTTTCAACCTCTAATCATTAATTCAAACGAGTCTTGTGGCTATATTTAAACAGTATGTATTTTTTGAAAACTAACACGAGTTAAAAGTATTTTCCGTGTTAATATACATTATTCTGAACGCATATCAGCAACAGCAAAGCTACACTGACATCGATTCTTTCAGTTAAAAAAATATCGGTTCAAAGAATATTGAGCATTACCTTTGATGTTAATGTTGTTATTGTGGTAGCTTTAAGAGCTGCAACATGATGTCTACATTATCTTCACAAAGCAAAGTGACATTATTTGTATTTGATCTACCGACATCCAACAGGTTGAACGGTTGCCCAACTGTTACACGTTTTTACTCAGTGGTATTTTGCACCACATTTTTGGCACCTGAAGTGCACTTTATAAACAGTTCAAATGCAATTTTCTGAATGTCAAACTGTGTGTTTTGCCTACTGGTTCTGAAGGTTTCATGCCTACTGGGGAGGCAGCGACATAACAGTTCTCGATTGTTTAATTTCTCCTTTTTGTCATTGATGCAGCTCTGCTTCTCACATTACTGGGCTCATTGTTTGTACAAGATGTAATTATTGATCTGCGGGCAATCTGTTTGGCCTTGAAGGTTTTTTTCAGTTCTTGTCTCAGCCCAGCTGTTGCTCTCTTCCCGTGTGGTTAACAAGTGGACTTTAGTTTTTCAAAACTTCAGGCTCACTGGTTTAGATTACTAATTACTTTCAGCTCTATCCCTGAGCAGTTATATAGTGGATAATGATTTATGAGGAGATTTATGATCGAATTAGATGAGACAACAAATACATCAAATTAGATTTATTGCATAAACTCACATTGTTCCTTACAAATGAACCGCATGCTAAATAAATGGCAGTGTTAATGCTCAAAAATGCTCCACAGAAAAAGCTCTGCAGTGTTGAAGTCATTGCTTTGTGCAGCTTATTTCCCATGATGCTCAGCACACAGGAGCAAGCATATTGAACCAGCTCGTGTCCCTTTGTCAATAAATCCATGGACAGCACCTCGGAAAACACTATTATTACCTTCAAGTGAAGACGCTATTATTAGCTCTGAGTGTATTCTTGTAGAAGATAAAACTGATAGCAGCCACTCTCAGGAGAAAATCCCATTGAAAGCTTTTATACTGGCACAGATGTGCTCATTTTCACATTGACAATATTTCTATTCAATGGGACCTAAACAGCAGTGTGTAATGAGCTTCATAAAACCAGTGGACTGTTTAGTCGACAACCGCCTCACGCTTCTTCATATATCCGACCGAACAGCAGCAATTCATATGAATTTACACCGCGTACACAGCCAAAACAGTGGCTGGCACTGTTTATTCCCACCATCCTCGGTCAGATCTCTCTGCGGTGGAGAAAAATAGACTGTTTATGAGCTGTTGGTAAACAGTCTGACTCACTGCTTTACACCGAAGCTCCTTATATTAATATCATAAATATATATCAATTCAATCTCGACTTGTGTTAAAAGTTTTGATTCTCTTGGGAACAGCAATTAATTTTTGTCTACTGCAGAGAACATTTATTTTTAGGGAGACTCTCTGCCATATGCCACAGTCCCGGATCTTAAAGAGGACATACGCAGTTTTTCAGAGATACCAGATGTTCATATTTACCAAAATGTATTTGCTTGCTTAAAAAATTAAGCCCCAATTAAAAATGAAATAGTTAATATCAAAAATCTGATATAAAAAATTGCCCCCAAAGCTCTAGTCTCTCTTTTTTCCAACTAGATATTGAAAATAAATAAATAAATTAGGGCTGGCAAACGATTAATCGCATACAAAATAAAAGTTTGAGTTTGCCTAATATATGTGTGTGTAGTGTGTACTGTGTGTAATTATTATGCATATATATAACTACAAGCACATTCATGTGTATATTTAAAAAATATTTACATATGTATTTATTATATTTTCATGGAATTTATATTATATATAAATAAAAATATTGTGTACATAAATAACATATTTCTCTGTGTTTTTATATATGCAATAATTACACACAATACACACATATATTCAAACTTTTATTTTGTATGCGATTAATCGTTTGACAGCCCTAAAATAAATACATTAAAAAAAGGTAGATTTGTGTCTGCATGTCCTGTTTAATAAATAAATACATTATCAATCTTTTTAGCTAGTTATACGGTCTCTGTCAGAGCAGATGCATATGCCAGGTGTGTTTGTTGGGTATCAATAGTACTATAGTTTTTTTGGACCTTGTTATGGCTCTCCAACACCACGCTATCACATCCGCATTTTTACAGAAAAAAGAAACAAAAATAGAGCATAAACACTGTAGGAAGACGGACACATAACTAATTCTTTCTTCTGGACGTTATTTTCATCTCTTTAGCATCTCGGCTGCTTTAACATGTCGCATGTCTTTCTGCTTTCTCCATTAAACTGCCTTTTAAATCTGACATACATCTCGCAGGCAGCTAGTTGGTGGTTTTATCTTCACCAGCATGAGCTGCAAGCTGTGCTTGACTTAAATTATTCATTGTTTTGGACTATAACTATGTCCTCTCTGTTGCAAATATAAACACATGCCTGCTGTATGTATGTGACTGTGGATTACAATAATCATTATTTACAGGCCACTTTGAAGAAACAAGTAGATTTGAATGTGTCTCTAAAACCCTAGCTGTGTTAATAAGCTTTAATTCTTTAAAAATCACATTTTAAAATGTAATTTGTTTATAAATAGCTGTGTTTAAGCACTAGAATTCTTTTGGGCCAATAAGCAAACAGCAACATGTCAATTTTAAATGTTTGCTTATTGTTAGTTAAAAATGCATAAGAAAAATATTGTATATATCATTGAGCAATGCACTGTTGAACATCTTATGTCTTACCGTGATTCTGTGTGCTCTCCCTCCTCTGCTGTTTGTCATGCTGTGATGGATGGGCTGCTAGTTTGAGTTTCTTGATTAATATTCTGCTCACACTCTCCAGCTATAGTGTGTTATGTCACAAACTGGGAATTTGGTCAGTAGGGGCCAAAAGGTTAGGTGATATGTCAGATCCCTCCAGACACTAGATAGAAATTTAATATAATGTATTTTTAACTTGGTTCACTAACAAAACCCAAAGACTGGAACAAGGGGGTAATCAAAACATTTGAAATAATACGTCCAAATGTCATTGAATCACTCACTTAAAGGGACAGATCACTCAAAAATCAAAATGGCCCAATGATTTACTCCCCCCCAAGCCATCTTAGATGTATATGACTTTCTACTTTCAAATGAATATAGTTGGAGCTATATTAAAAAAAATGTCCTGGCTCTTTCAAGCATTATAATGACAGTGAATGGGTGTTGAGATTTTGAAGTCCAATAAAGCGCATCCATCCATCATAAAAAGTACTCCACATTGATCCAGGGGGTTATAAAAGCCTTCTCAAGTGAATCAATGCGTTTGTGTAAGATAAATATCTAATTTTAAAACTTCATAAACCGTAATCTGTAGCTTTCACTAACTGTTGTACGCGCATTCAAAGTGACAAATGCGGATTATTTTCTGTATTAATCATTTTGTGATATTAAATTCAGGCTATTTGAATTAACCAGAATTAACTGAAAAATGGGTTTCTTAAAGACAATAAAAACCCAAAAAGGCAAATGGCTTAGACAGTTGAACATCAGCTTAACTAGAAATAATTACCCATATGTCATATGTAACTGTACTCCTAATGGCTTCCCTATTGAATATGCCAAGCTGTCATAGAATTATGAGTTACACTGTTTTATTACCACACTGTATTGTGAATATTACATTTCCTTTCTGTCAGTATTCATCGTGTGTAAATCTCTTATGAAAACACTGACATGACATGAATGAATGTTTTTGCAGCTGGTTATTCAAAAAAGGTTTTCCCATGGTCCCAATTTATTCTTTATTTTGAACAGATTGTAATGTTTACTTACCCAATGAGTTTCACAATGTGTCACACAATAGAAATTAAGGTTGGAGTCAAAACAGAAACTCCTCCTATCTAGAAAATTCTTTAGGAACTTTGAGTCTAAATGTAGAGTGAAAGACTTTCAAGAAAAATCAACACGGTATGGTTTTTTTGGTTCATGAAGAAAGAAGAATGAAAGATGAACTAAATTCTTTCTGAATGATTTTAATCTGTGCCAAAATATGATGGGATAATCAAAAGAACCTTCAAAGCCGCTCTAAATGAAATATGCCCCCCTCACAGCGGTTTTCTGACGGACAGAATAATTGGACCTCGGTTTGACGAGTTTAAGCAGTCCAAGAGGAGATTCTGACTCAGTAATTGACCGTTAGATCAACAGGAGATGAAGAATCGCGTCTGCATGATGGTCTGCATGCTTTAAAGAATCACAATATCAACAGTTATTGCCCAGATAAAATTAGACAAATATTTTGCAGGGAATTCATGCCCGTTACATTTTCAATAACAGCACGGAAGGTTATTGGTAATGACATGTAAAAGCTGCAATATAACAAAAACCCATCCAGATGGAACATTAAATGAAATGGAAACTCTTGGTATCATTCACCTTCATTTGCATTCAAGGTTGTAAACTGAATTATTCATGAACTCAGAGGGGTATAGAGGTCTCATCAAGATGCTTTGATTCAAAAACATTTTACACCATTATCCATTAAAGCATCACATGGGAATACTGCACAACTTAGAAGTCTGTAAGTGCACTTTTAAACGCACAAAAGCTTACATGTTGTCTGTATTAATCTGGCTAGTTTAAAATTTTATTCCTTACTATATATTTTTTTTATTGGCCTTATATATGCGCCATTAATTTTAAAGTAATTTAAAATTTAAAGAGTTCTTAGATGGAAGTTTTCCTAAAACCCATTAGTTCAAAAATCCTGTTAAAATTGGATTATCTCTTGTCCTATGATGATAAATATTCCAAAAGCAATTTTAGGTTTGTGTGGTTTGTATTATCCTATATTATGCACATGCATCAGAGAACATGCCACATATTCCTTCCAGACGTAATGTTTCACATGCTGTGGTTTTGCAGCATATTTAAAAACAAAAATAAAACAACTACACCGCCTCAATAATCTAGCTCATTGAATGTAATGGAACATTCTTTGAAGATGCAAATTAAATCCTGCTGAAATCATTATAGCTGATAAATGTTGTGGCAATTACAACAGGTGGACTCCTGCCACTGCTTGCTCTGTGGAGCTCTTAATGCCTTTCCCACAATACAACAGTTTGGAAAGGTGTTTGCCTTTCCAATTTATGGGGAAACTGTTTTTTAAAAGTGTTCTTTTCTAGAGTGGGTTTATGAGCACGTTCGTGAGTTTGCATATTAAGCGGTTGAATCCCAACAGATGCATGCTAAGAGAATCTCCTGGAAACTATTAAATGAATATTCTGTCATTATTTACTCACTTTTGAGTCATTAAAAACCTCTATGCTGGTATTTTTGTCAGTGGAACACAAAAGAGTGAGTCAATTTTTGCCAGAGCTGTTCTTTTAGCGAGAGTGTTCTAGCAGATAGTTGGATTCATCTACTTTGCATTAATACGCTATTCAGTTTTAAATTCATTGTGGATCTGGTAAGCACATATCAACATTCAATGATTTGTGAGCTTCATTGATTAAAATAGGAAGCTAAATGTAAAAACGGTGGCTCTTAATGTATCTTATCCTGTCATATCATATACTGTCGTATATTCTGTTGCATGCAGAATGGCTGCTATAAAAAACTTTGCTTTGCCATTGAGATAAAATTAGACTTTTAGATCAATGCACATGATCTGACACAGACAACACAGTTTGTCAGCAACGTTTAACACAGTTCTAACATCTTTCCTCTGACAGTTTCATCTCGGTTGTGTGTAGTGACGTGTGAAGAGATTTAGATGCCAGCTAAACCCACCATCAGGGTACTGCTGAAATTGTCCGGATGAGCAGTGAAACTTTACAGAAAAAATAAATCCTGGTCACAAAAAAAAAAAAAACCTTTAAGTTAACGAAAAAATAAAATAAAACATCTTTTGTATTTTTAATTTACTACTCACTTTTTATTTTAAAATATAATAGTATTTCTGCACTTTATTTATTATTTTATTGTATTTTTAATAAATGAAATAAAGTGCAATAAAATTATACATTAAAATATATATATATATATATATATATATATATATATATATATATATATATATATATAT
>JAHKKF010512930.1:0-18667 GCA_019740295.1 Labeo calbasu | reverse complement strand
AAAAAAATAACATGCATTTTGTATGATCCCTCTTATTTTGGTAAAATAATTAACATTTTGCAGATTCTGCAAGGTGTATGTAAACTTTTGACTTCAAGTGTACACAGTACACACACATATTATGTAAACAAAAACTTTTTTGAATGCGATTAATCGCGATTAATAATTTGACAGCGCTAATTTAAATGATTAATATGTTGAGTACTTCAGTTTTTGTAATTTTAGTACTTCATCTCAAACCAGTTTTATATATAGTACTGTAACCAATCCAATCCACTGATTAAAAAATGAATATGTAATACTGCATTATGACCAAGCTGAACTTTAGCACATTAAGAAAAAAAAAAAGAAAGTAAAACACTTTAGTACAACACTCCCATAAGCAGAACTCAAGCTGAGGCAACTGGTCCCATGAGAGTGCTCATTTAGAGAGACAGAGGGTGGGCATAAACCTCCTCTGAGAAATTAGGGCTGCGCCTCACGCTCCTGCTGTGCTCACTGGGGTGAGCGACAAGAGACCTGTGTGCTTCCTTAATACAAACCACTACAAAAACATATGCGCTAGCCTTTTAACAGGTAGTGTGGGGAGAAACCAGCGAGATTTAGGCTCTAGAGGTGCACAATGCGTTAAAGTAGCACTGCTAATTCTTCCAGTGCAAATATGCCTCTTTCTATGTAAATTAGGATGAAATGGTCATCTTATTCACAAAACTTTTCACTATTTGACTGGCTGAAAGCATGTGCAGTGATCGTTTGTAGTGTGAACGGGCTTTTAGCACTTTAACTATGGCTTTGATATGAAATTGGACTGCTCTAAGAAGTGTCCTTTTAAGTGTGGACTAGTGACGCATCAACACATTAATGGAACACAGTCCATTTGAAATCTCTGGCCACACATTATAAGAGTTCTCCAACTGGCAATCATCAACCTTTGAAGATCAACCAGAATATTCAGTAAAGGCACTGCCTCAAAGTGAGCTTGAGAGGAATCGTTTTATGTAGCACAAGGCATTAGTCACCGGTTTAAAGACCAGCTGTGGCCAATCATATCATTAGAAGTGGTCTATGACTGGCTTCTACCTCTGATAACCATCATTAAGTGTTTTTAAAGGGGTTAGGAAATGAGAAATCAAAACTCCCCTGATCTTTTGAAATATTAGGGGACATTGCACTTTAAAAACATCCTGTAAGTTTCAGAACTCAAAACTTTCTAGTTAGTCTAAAAACAGCTAATATTGAAGCCAATCTGCCAAAACGACCGGTTGTGGAATGTGCCACTCTATGATGTAATAGTGTGGTTAAACCCCGCCTCTGCACAAGAAGATTAACGTCTGCTTCTACATCACTGCCTGTGAATGCAGGTCTACGCAGAAACCAAACAATAAGATGGCTCCGAAGATAAGACAATGCAGTGCCAAGTTGTGGACAAACAGCCTTCTTTCTGTTCCAAACATTAGGAAAGAGTGGATGTACTTTATTTTTAAAGACGATCCAGGCCACATCAGTAAGAAGAACTTGATCCTTTGTTTGCTTAATTTTACAGTGGATTTGTTCACAAACAAAGCACAATTCAATGCAAGATTTTCAGAAAGATTTAAACTAAGGGTGTGTTCACACTTGTCATGTTTGGTTTGGTTAAAACGAAGTGCGGTTCGTTTGAGTAAGTGTGAATGCTGCCATCCGAACCCTAGTGCACACCAAACAGACAGACCAAGACCGCTAAAAAGATGGGTCACAGTTCACTTCCAAACAAACTCTGATGCGGTTTGAATGATATATGAACGCAACACGGACCAAATACTTCTAAACAAACCAAAAACAGGAAGCAATGACACGATGCGATGCTATGCAACAAGATTTCACAAAGGGAACAAGCGGTGTATCCAAAACATTAGGTTCACTGTCAAAAATGCCAGTGTGAACGCTAAGCAGGCCAGGACCAAATGTATCGTTTTCCTTTTTGGTCTGGATCAAATAAACCAAACGAACTGAACAACAAGTGTGAACTCAGACTAAAAGACGATGCTGTGCTGACTATATTGGATCTGACAGTAATGTCGCACCACACAAGTGTGAGTAACTGTTATTACATGGTCACTATTGCTTTGTCTATAATTACAGATCATTTGAAATGTACTTAGTATTCATGTGTTTATAACCTAAAAATCACAGCAGTGTTCATGAATGAAGGATGTAGACTGTCAAACATACACAAGTGTTAGCCAATCATAACAGTGGGCGTTTACTTCCAAGTCTACAATTCAACACGTGTATTCAAACAGAGTGTTCTGATCGGGGGGTCAAAACAGGAAAGAAAATCACCTATTACTTATTAACTATGATTTTTTAATGTAAAAATCTTGATAATAAGTGGAACTCAAAGAACAGTACAAAATAATAAAAAAAAATCAGTTCATGATCCCTTTAAAGTCAAAGTGGGTAATTTCTGCACCAATAACATCATCAAACAGAAAAAAAAACGCAAACGTTTTCAAAAGTTTCCCCAAACACTCCCTCTGTCCCTAATTGGTTAGTCAAACAGATAGCTCACACCATTGGTTGACCCAGTGTTGCCAGGCTGGTTGAGAGCAAGCTTTCAAAAAGAGTCACTGTGTTTACACTTTCCCAGGTAAATTAGCCTATAGGTGACTCTATATTTTACACTGGGATCTGTATTGTTATAACACACTTCAGCCTTAAAGGGACAGTTCACCCAAAAATGAAAATGTTCCAATGTTATTTAATTAAAATATCTTATTTTGGTATGGTATCTTTAGGTTCGCTGTCAAAAATGCCAGTGTGAATGCTAAGTGGACCAGGACTAAATGTATCTGACGATACCAAACAAACTGAACTACAAGTGTGAACTAACACTAAAAGACGATGCTGTGCTGACTATATTGGATCCGACAGTAATGTCGCACCACACAAGTGTGAGTAACTGTTATTACATGGTCACTATTGCTTTGTCTGTAATTACAGATCATTTGAAATGTACTTAGTATTCATGTGTTTTTAAAGTAAATCACAGCAGCGTTCATTTATGAAGGATGTAAACTGTCAAACATACACAAGTGTTAGCCAATCATAGCAGTGGGCGTCTACAATTCAACACGCCCATTCAAACAGTGTTCTGATCGGGGGGTCAAAACAGGAAAGAAAATCACCTATTACTTATAGCCTATAGGTGACTCTATATATTACACTGAGATCTGTATTGTTTTAACACACTTCAGCTTTAAAGGGACAGTTCACCCAAAAATGAAAATGTTCCAGTGTTATTTAATTAAAATATCTTATTTTGTGTTCCCCAGAAGAAAGAAAGTAACACAGGTTTTAAACAACATGAGTGTGAGTAAATGAGGACAGATTTTTCATTTTTGGGTGAACTATCTGTTTAACTATTTATAGTGCTGTAAAATGCAAACCAGGAAACCAGGGGCTTTAGGACCTGTGATATTCTCACAGCTGATTGGGAAGTGCCCTTAGTGACGAGGCTATTTTAACTGCAACGGTTTCAAATTTCACACCATGTTACGGCACAAATTTTTGAGCCCAGCCTAGCAACCCACATCTTATATAATCAGAAACAGATCTATACAGTTTCACTCCCGTGTTGGCTCAAGCTCAGGATGTAGTAATCCTGACAGCTCGTTTCATGATGTGCTCGGGCTGAGTTATTGATTCCTGTCACATTAACGGGAGTTCTGGAGTGGCCTTGTATCGGGAGAGGGTTTGAAGGCTTGGCGCCTGCCAAAATCTCATTCAAAAAAGCTGGTGAAGAAGCATGCCAGCGACAGAGTAAAGGGCACTAGAGCTGTGGATATAACCAAATGGACTTACAGATCAAAAACCACACTGTTTGTTTTGGATTTCCATCCTTCGTTTATCTTGATGACTACAGGTTAATGTTTTGAGGAGTGCTGCCATTTAGGTAACAGCTCATCCAAAACAGAAAATTTGCTGAAATGTACTCACCCTCAGGCCATCCAAGATTTGGAGAAATTTAGCCTTATGTCACTTGCTCATCAATGGATCCTCTGCAGTGAATGGGTGCCGTCAGAATGAGAATCCAAACAGCTGATCAAAAAACATCACAATAATCCACACGTCTCTATCCATTAAAGTGAAAACAGGCCAAAACACTTCTAAACAAATATGTCGGTGGATTTTGATGTGAAAGGACAACAGGGAACTGACTTTTTCACTGGAGGAAGCATTATTATGGATAATGGACAATGGTTTAAAGTTAAACCACTTTTAATGATGGATTTTTTGGCAGTTTTTGGCTTCACAAGATGTTAATCGATGGACTGGAGTTGTGTGGATTACTTATGTATTACTGTGATGATTTTCTCAGCTGTTCGGACTCTCATTCTGACGGCACCCATTCACAGCAGAGGATCCACTTGTGATCAAGTGCAAAATCTCTTCAAATCTGTTCCCATCTACACTTGGATGGCCTGAGGGCGAGTACCGCACCCATAAAAGGTATTTAACATATGTACACAATAAAGACGTTGAACAGGTGGGTGTTTCAAAACAAGAACGTCTACACTCCAGAACAACTGCATTTGTCGACTCATTCTTGCCCAGACTCGCATTACGAGATGGGCAGCACAAGCTAAAGAGGTCAAAGAAGTACATGAAACACAAAAGTACATGTGCGCAGAAGCAAATGCTCTGGAGTCGGAATAGACCAAGACTAATGATGTAATATCTGAACACACAAATAACCGGCAGAGCTGACATTGATAAAGGTCTTGCTGTCCATTTCTGTGACTACTAACTCCATTTGTAAGCAAACAGATTGAACGATAAGCTGCGTCCCCATGAAAATTTCTGCACGATCAGCAATGTGAAGGATAGTTCAGGTTTAACCGACCTTTTATATCACATTGATAAAAACTGGCTTTCAAATAGATGCACTGTACATGAGAGTGAACTTTTTATCACTTACTTTCATGCATAGTAGCCAGGATTTTAACTGATGAATATTTTATCACACCTCCACACTAGTTTGATACAGCAGAGTTGCGAACAGATGCAGTACAACTCGTTTTGTCGAGGGTTATGTTAGAAAGATATGACTTAACCTGAGGCATATGATTTATCCACAGGCATTATTAATAATTCATCAACACAAAAAACTACAATACGCAAATGATTCAAGCAACCACAGAACACGTCTGCTGAAAGGTGCTTGCTTGGTAATGATTACCAATATGGGATACATACACTACCAGTCAAAAGTTTTTGAACAGTACAAATTTTAATGGTTTTTTTTGTTTTTTTTTATAAAGAAGGCTCTTCTGCTCACCAAGCCTGCATTTATTTGATCCAAAATACAGCAAAAACAGTATAATTTTGAAATATTTTCTATTAAAAATAACTTGAATATATTTTAAAATGTAATTTATTGTTGTTTATTTAAAGCTAAATTTTCAGCATCATTACACCAGTCTTCAGTGTCACATGATCCTTCAGAAATCATTCTAATGCTGTTCAAGAAACATGTATTATTATTATTATTATCGATATTCACTATTTAAAACAGCAGATACATTACAGTACATTTGAGTACATTTGTTTGTTTTTATAAGCATTTATCTAAAATTAAGTGTTTGTAACATTACACACTATACCTTTCAAAAGCTTGAAGTCATTATTTTTTTATTTTTTAAGGAAAGAAATGATAGATATTAATACTTTTTTTTCAGCATCCAATTTTTTTTAACAAGGATGCTTAAAATTCATAAAAAAGTGATCATAAAGACATTTATAATGTTACAAAAGATTACCATTTCAGATAAATGCTGTTCTTCTAAACTTTCTGTTCATCAAAGAAACCTGAAAAATTATACTCAGCTGCCTTTTAACAATAATAAATGTTTTTTGAGCAGCAAATCAGAATATTAGAACAATTTCTAAAGGATCGTGTGACTGGTGTAATGATGCTAAAAATTTAGCTTTGAAATTACAGGAATAAATTACATTTTAAAATATATTCTAATAGAAAGCAGTTATTTTAAACAGTAAAAACATTTCAAAATTGTACTGTTTTTGCTGTACTTGGAATCAAATAAATGCAGGCTTGGTGAGCAGAAGAGACTCCTTAAAACACTGGTGGTGTATAAATAAATATATATAAAGAATAAAAAAAACTTGAGAAAATAAGGAACGAGTTAATGAATCCTTTTAGTGAACCGATTCGAAAGATTCGAATCACTTAGATGAATCAAACTCCACTATTTACAACGTAATTCCAGAGGATATGAAAAGAAAAACCTCTGGTCTTGCAATAGATTTGTACGAATTTCAAAAATTACACAAAAACACAATAGTTTTCACATGAACATCAAAAAGACGACCCCTCAACAAAATAACAATGTGAAAAAATGAGGAACTGCAACAACTCTTGTCTCGCTTCGTTAACTGGAGTTTTCTTTTGCTTTGATAATTCACGATACAACGGGGTGTATCCAGGACATCTGTAAATATAAATCTCTTTTTTAGGAGAACGTCGCTCCAGCACGGGCGAAATCGTGACTATGGTCGTGTGTCAAAACCTATCGAGCTGCCTACATAGACAACATCTCGTGTGCTCGTCTGCAAGATGTTTGGACTTGCCTAAAGGCGTCTAGATGCCAAAAACACTGTCTAAACAGATAACATACTCGGTTTTAGCAACACAGCCTGTGACTCACTTGTCATCAGCTAATATTTTGAGAAAAAATACAGGAAGGGAAAAAGGCGTAATATAAATGCGCGAACATGAATTTCAGGCTTGTTATGTCATAAACAAGAATATCGTACTAAAACGCTTTATATCATGCAGTTGTCGCTGACAGACGTGCGCATCAAATGTGCTGGATTTACAGCAAACGACTCCACACCAGCTAGCGATCTTTGCTAGGACAAAATGACAAAAGCGAAACATAAATCCCAGTTAAAGTGACAGTTTACCTGGTCCAAAGGCAGATCAATAATCTGACTAATTGGCTGCAGCAGTGTGGAGCCTGTGCAAGACGTAGAAGTGGCCATGATTCAGTCCAGCCCCACTCCCTTACAGTCAAATCGCCCAAAACACCGTCTGTCCTCTTTCTCTCCCTCTCTTTATGGTGGATGGGTGCTGAGAATGCTGTTCTCTGGTGTTGCTCTGGTCGCGGACTGTCAACGCTGTTGCACCGCCTGAACATCAACACAAAGCCCGTGTAGGCGGACTGACTTGCCCAGCCCCTCCATTACATCAAACTACTGCTGCTCAATTACACACACACATACACACGCACACACTCAGCTCAAAAGAACTTTACTGCCACTCCCTCTCATTCATTCTCCTTATTTACTATCGCAATGCAATCGTATTTTTAAAAATTTACAGGGATTTTTTTTTATATTCTGTTTTTGAAACAGAATTTGTCATATTCTGGATTTTTGAAAAATATTATTATACATGCACATAAGACTCCAGACAACCGGTCTTCTAGAAAAAGTTGCTTTATTTATATGAGGCGGGTCGACCCCCTCATGGGCGTGGCCATGTTGACATCACATGACCAGCTGCGTCATGCAATTGGGAGTTTCTAAGAAAAACAACAACAATAAACAATACAACTGCAGCCATTACACAAAGCGCTTTGCAAAGTATAAACATAGACCCCATGGTCACAGGCCTTTGCATGACAAAATTAAATTGTATTATATGTTAAATACAAAGGTATTGACAGAGAATTGGAACAAAAGGCCATCTGAGGCCATCTTCTACACATGCCTGACCTCTGTGACCTTGATTAGACCCAGAACCAGGAGTGTTTCTAGGATTTGAAAACATCAGGGGCTAGTGATGGCGGATGGAAGTTCACATCGTACTTACGTAAGATTTTGTTAGACACATGTGGGTGAACCTGGATCCTTGAACTGAACTGATCATGTAAACAAAGTCATTATTGTGCTTTCGATTTTAGTTTATTTGACAGATACTTTGCCAAAGCAGTGGCACAAAACAATAAAATAATTGTATTTATTTTTAATAAATAAAATTTAAATTTATTAATTAAAAAACATGTCTAATTAATTAAAACAATGAATTTAACATCAATTTATTAAAAGTTATATTTAGAGCCCTAAGAAATGTTTTATTTTTTTTCACCTTACGTTTTATTTTTACCAAATCTGTTTTTGCATGTCTATTTATTTGAATGCACAAAACAGCATTTATTTATTTATTTCTACAAGACCCTTATGAAATTCTGTGTTGTGTATTTGAACTTTTCTGGTTATCAAATAAAGGAATAACATATTAATTTATCTTTTAATTAATGAAAATTAAATTATATTTTTGGCAAATAAAGGTGATGTACTATTAAAATTTAAAAGATGGAAGAAATATTGTGTAACAAAGTTTTATTAATTTTTCAACAGTAGTAGTAGTGGTAGTAGTACTGTAGGTACGTACATTCTACTGACTGTAATATATTTCTGGCACAATGTCTACAAGCTAAACCCGAACTTTTATTTTGACGGGTTGCCGTGAATACCTTTAAATTTCGGTGAGTATTTGACCCTGGTTTTACTCAAATGAAACAAGTGAACTGCTCACGAAGTACTCTCACAGCAGTTCTTGAGATGTTGTTCATGCATTTTTTATGGCAGACGCTGAAATCACCGCAAGCGTCACGCGCACTTCAATATGTGTGTAGTTCAAGGAAACTGTGTCTGCACCATTTATTCATAAAGAGACACGCAAAAATGGTATTTTGCAGCTTAATATTTACAGATACTCCGTGAATTCCTCGCAAATCATTGGGCGATACAAAAACATTCGGGACTATATTATTAGTCATAGCGACGCCCTGCCCAGAACCGAGATCTGACCTACATGAGATCTATAATTAATACAATTCTTATAATGCAACAAGGTCATATGGTCAACATGATTAAGCTTTATGTGGCCACATTCACTGTCTAACAGGTTCAACAAGACAAGGTCTGTAAAAGTGAGGACTAGATTTTAATTTTTCTTACAATATTTTTAGTGCATCACACCAATGAGCTGTTATGTAAATTAAGTCAGTCTTTGAGTTTATTGGTGTGGGACTTTATAGACACTTACAGTGACCCCTCTAGTTCAACCAAAATGCTGTCATCTTCCAAACATCACACACACCATGCTGAAGTCTCAGTAGGCTTAACATTAATAATCATATAATTTCTGGCATAAATGCAACTAATGGCTGGCCTGCATTGTCTACAAGATCACTAATGGTAAGCAGGCCTATCTGCAAAAGACATAAAATGAGCAGATTATTACCCTGAATATTAACTGGTTTCACTGATTAAAATGAGCGAATCTAAGAAATGACATGACGTAATGTGATAAAAACAACTTTGGGTAAAGGTTAATAATTGTATTTATTTATTGTATTATCTTTTATATTTATATTTTAAGTTTTAATTTGGGTAATTTTGTTGTGTTTTTGTGATTTGTGTTAGGTTTAGTTTTTTTGTATTTTTATTTCACTGTAATTTATTTATTGTTTATAGTTTTAGTCATTTTAGCACTTCAACTTAAACTATTTCCATATTCTGTTTCAGTTAGTTGCTTATGTTTCTGTTTTTATTTACGTATCTAATGTGTATATATTTTATTTTCATTTATCTTATTTAATTTTTTAGTTTACTATTTTATTATTTTTAGTTAACAAGATTTTATTTTAATTATCTTTTATATTTGTATTTTTAGCATTTAAATTTATATTTTTAGCATTCATTTTAATTTTTGTTTTTTGTGATTTTAATTAGTTTTAGCTTTTTATTTTTTTTATTTAGCTGTGATTTTTTATATAGTTTTAGTCATTTTAGTAATTTTTTAGTACAATTTCTATATTCCATTTCAGTTAGCTGTCTTTGTAATTGTAATTAGTTTTAGTTTTTATTTAGCAATTTCTTTTTTTATAGTTTGTTTTAGTCGTTTTAGTATTTCAGCTTAAACTATTTCTATATATTCTATTTCAGTTAGTTGCCTATGTTTATATTTTTATTTAAGCTGTGCTTATGTGTATATTTGATTTGATTTGATCTAATTTAATTATTTATTTGTTTATTATTTATATTTTTAACATGTTAGTAACTTTATTTATTTATTTATTCAATTTCAATCAATCAATCTTTTATATTTATGTTTAGTTTTCATTCTAATTTTTAAGTTTTGATCATTTTGTTTTTTGTGATTTTAATTAGTTTAAGATTTTTACATTTTCATTTATTTGTAATTTCTTTTTAGAAATAGTTTTAGGAATTTTAGTACTTCAACTTGTACTATTTCTATATTTTATTTCAGCCATTTGCCTGTTGATCATTTTTATTTAAGCTGTTTAAGTATCTAATGTGTATATTTTATTTTCATTTATCGTATTTTATTTTGTTATTTTTTAGTTCATTATTTTTATTTTCAGTTAACAGTACCAACAATGATTTATTTATATGGTCAATCGGTTTGTTTGTATTAGTTATTTTCCTATGTTTTGTTAGTGGACTTACATGTAGAAGAGAACTATCCTAGTGTAGCAGTCAGAGAGTGCCACCTACTGGTCAAGTTGGAATATAAAAATACCTTCAATATGCCTTACAAGTTCCATTTGTGATTTATTCAATTAAATATTAACTTGTTTTTAATGAATAAAAAGTGAGTTCGTTTATTTGTATTTATATGTAATTGTTTAGCAAACTACGAAGACATCCATGATAAAGGCATTATTGCCTTTATTATTGAATCTCTATTGTAAAATGTGTCAATAATAACTTAACATTTACAAGTTTTGCTCTCATCCATTTAGTAACATAAAAAGGGGTGAGACATAGCGGTATGCGCAATGAAAGCGATATGCACAATGAAAACAAAAGCAGCGTTTACATACCGCAATTTAGGCGATTTGATTTCCTACAGCTAAACCGTGTGCAAATACCAACTACAAGTTGTAATGTTAACCATTAAAATGATATGCAAATGTTTCAGCAGGATGTCCAGGGATTAGCTCTAAACTCGCCACATTACGTTTTGTAACAACACCTGCTCGTCTGGCTTTTGTACTACGTAGCCAAGTGGACTTAATGCTAACAAACATAATTAAGTACTAACATTGGTAGGTCAGCGTGTTAGTACAAGGCTTTGTTGCTAGGGGTCTCTACTGAACACCTGCTCGACACGCAAACACAACGGCAGACATATGGGCATAAGAGGACGGAGAGTCACGGTAGGAGCGGCCCATGACTCAGCAGATCTTCTGTGGCCAGAGTCCTCCAGTCTGAGTGTCTGGGACATTTACTCCACAGTGTGTCTGAGAGGATGTACATGTACACACAAACCATAAACACATTAAGCCATGTCGATGGCTACAATTCAATAATCCGGTATTTCAGTCTTCACTGGAATTTTGATACAGTATCTGTTTTTAAAAAAAAGTAAATAATCAAATAAGGTAATATAAGACCTTAAGTGAACGAATCGCTTCCGTTCAGTGGAGGAAAAGGTATCATTTTACAGAAACTTCCATTTTAAATAAATACTGGTAACAATTATTTTATTCGCTTACAATTTATGGTTAAAAATCTGCTATTCAGTAACTTATCCGACTGAAAATGTCTTTTGATTCCAGTGGGTGGCACCAAACACCTACACTTTGTAAACTAAGGTCGTCCACCTTTTTCCTTCACCCGATGAAGCTTTGCACGAGTTTGAGAGGTGTTGTTTAACTACAAACATTACCTCAAAAATCTTACATTTACTATATGCTATACATGATAAGACGATATTCAAATATTTTATCGCACTAAAGGCTTGAATAAACAACTTTAAAACACTAGGCATCACACAGTTGCGGACTTCGTAAATGATGACAGGGTCATTCCACGAAATCGGTGCCTTTTTTACTTGAAAAAAATAAATAAATAAATGTACTCAATATTTTTTTAATATCAATGAAATGTATTGTGCCATATTAGGCTAATGTAATTGATTGTTTTATGACTATTTTTCTACCTCATGTTTTGGTATTTTTGTTAACAAAACAAGCGTTACTAGAGACTATAGTTTAATTAGAACTTGCCACTATGCCACTGAATGATACAAGCATTAGCTCAATAATATCCACCTTATTTTTCAATAAGGAAGTAAGCTGTTTTCTGGTAATGTGTTAGACCTCCGGCTCATAATCCGCCATAGGGAAATAATGAGAAGAATATCGTGCAGTAAACGGTAAAACAGTTTGCACTACAAAACAGTGTGTTCATAATTAAGATAATATATTAAAATAATATGGTAAGACACACCAGTTTGCAATATCAAGCAGCAAAACGAGCTTTTTGTGCAGCTAAAAATAGCTGGAGTGGATGAAGCCAGACACAAAAAAAAAAAAAAAAATGTACAATTGGCTGCACCCACGCTTATGGGAGAAATAAGGTGGATACCGAGGGTGACCTTTAAAATATTTTTAAAAATATGTTCACACCTAATCAATGTCATCCCCGTTACCCACGTCAAAATCTGTTAGCCTACTCTAAAAAGTAACAGGTTGACAATAACAGGCTTGACGATTTCAAACAATTTGCCATTTGCTAGCTAATAGTCAAGTTCACAGAAGCACGTTGAACACTTTGAAAGGATTTTACTTGTAGATGTTGATTATATTAAATATAAGAAATAATTGTTTAAATTTACATTTAGTAACAGGATTGACACTGCATGATGGGCAACCCTCAGTCAAGCCTCATAAATCATCAAAAGCACAACATTATAGAGTGAGAGAAACAGGTTTGTGTTAAATGTTGGAATCCTGTTTTAAATGATGTATCCTCCTAGAAGTGATGTCACTTAAATATACATTATTTTACATGGGTTTTTTGATTAGGGTAACAGGGCTGACATGAAATCAGGGGACACCAATTATGATTTATATTTTATAGGAAAAAAAATGCATACTTATAGCAAAAACATTGCTTAACAATGATTAACAACTATATTTAGAACAATATCCAAATGTGATTTTTATATCATTTTGCATCATTTTGGGACAGGCCAAAAACTTTACCCTTATCAGCACAAATGTAAATTAATGAAATGAAATGAATGATTTTGAAATAGTTTTTAATGTAATATTGATGAAAGCATACATAGTATTATGTTTTTAAATTGCACATTTTTTTGTTGTATTAAATTATGTTTGATTATTTCCTAGGGACGAATGACCCTACGAACTGTCTGTGAAGTCCGTTAAATAACTGGACAAAATCTGCAGACTGGCTCTGATTTTCAGCAACTAAATCTGAATTGTCCAAATTACAAATTGGGGCAAAACTGTGTACAAAAGTCATGTAGAATATTCTAGCCTTGAAGGGGCAAAGGGTCATCGGACCATCAGTGTCCATTTATTGCACTTCCTGATAGGGTAAGCACAGAAATGTCCCTCAAACCAACACATGCAGTGGGTATATACCTTGAAGTGCTTGTTTTCTGTTACACAAATATCCTGGTAGTAGCACATTTAAAGGGATAGCTCACCCAAAAATGAAAATTCTGTCATTAATTACTTACCCTCATGTCGTTCCAAACCCGCAAATACTTTGTTCATCTTCGGAATACAAATTAAGATCTTTTTGATGAAATCCTAAAGCTTTCTGACCCTGCATAGACAGCAAAACAACTGACACATTCAAGGCCCAGAAAGGTTGTAAGGACATTGTTAAAATAGTCCATGTGACATCAGTGGTTCAACCACTGTAGTACCATGACGCATAACAGTTTAGGCCTGGAAACATTTCAGCTACATTGCCGTCTATGCAGGATCAGAAAGCTCTCAGACTTCATCAAAAATATCTTAATTTGTGTTCAGAATATGAACGAAGGTCTTACAAGTTTGGAACGACATGAGGGTGAGCAATTAAAGACAGAATTTTCATTTTTGGATGAACTATGCCTTGAAGCGGACTCATGTCATGTGACAAACAAGCAAAAGACGACCAAGTAGCAGTTCTTTCTTTTTATTTTACACAATACTGATACAACTAGTTGGTCCAAAAAAAAAAAAAAAAGGTCAAGCCGTGGTTCTCAATTCCAGTCCTGGAGGACCCCTGTCCTGCACATTTCACACGTCTCCTTTATTTAACACACCTGAATGAGATCATCAGCTCATTAGGAGAGAGATCCATGAACTGAACTAACAAGCTGATGATCAAGACATTCATTGGTATAAAAGACATTATACAAATCTGAGGTATATAAATGTGAACAGCTACTAAATCTACAAGATAAGAAGTTACTATATAACGAAAACAACAACTTAAAGCACTTCAACAGAGTAAGAGCACAGCTTTTAGTCAAACCTCTTTTGACTAAAAAAAAACAATGCACTCATTGCTCCTCATCATTTTCATCATTTTCATCATTTTCAGGGGGTTTCTCAGTGTGCCATTTTTTGAAGCAGTTCCTAGAAGCCACAAAACACAAAGCTACCTCGCATTTTGAACAGTACACTGGCGTCTTTACTTTGAGACCTGAGATTTTGCACATGACACAGCATCTCCTCCCAGCTGTGGCATCTGTCCCAAAATACTCTGGCCAACATTGCTGTTCCTCCACATCAGATCTGGAGTCCTCTTGGTCACACGAAGTGGATGCCTCAGCGTCTCCCGATTCGCTGGGTGGTACGACAATTCCCACCAGCTCTGCCACGAGCGCCTCTCGAAATTCCTTCTGAGTGAGCGGGGTCTTGTTCTGGGCTTTCAACAGATGCTGGTGGAGAATTAAACTGTTTACCACTGCGATATCAACAAAATGGAAGAAAAAGGTCTTGTACCATTTTTTGGTCTTGTGGATGACATTGTAGTACCCAGTCAGTGCGTCTGAAAGGTCTACGCCTCCCATATATTTATTGTAGTCCTTTGCCGCCGATGGAATTGAGATATTCCGTGTTTCCCACCCACTCTTGGGATCCCTGACACGCCTGGAAACGGTAGAGCCGTCATACGCCTTGTGAATCGTCGAACACATCGAAACCACCTTCGTGTCCATCCACCTCACAAACAGGAGCTTACCTTCCCGAAGCCAGCGTATGGATCCTCTTTGCGCCCTTTCGCTAAGCTCATTGGCCCTTGTTCTAGGAAAGCCCTGTTGGTGGGAGCGTATCGTGCCACACGCAAGTGTCTTTTTATCCAGCAAGTCCAACAAAAGGCCTGGGCTTGTATAGAAGTTGTCCATGTACACATGGTAGCCTTTGCCAAGAAGAGATAGATCCAAGAGGCGCACCACAGAATCATAACTCAGTCCTTTACCTGTGGACATAGTAGACTTGCCTTCATAAACAAAGAAGTTCCATGTGTAGCCACATGCAGAATCAGCAAGAACGAAGAGTTTATAACCCCACTTGGTTGGCTTGTCCTTCATGTACTGTTTGAAGCCGATTCTCGCTTTGGACGCCACCATCCTCTCATCCACAGCTAGCTGTTTGTTCGGATGGAAGTACGTTTTGCATGCTGCGATGATGTCAGTGTACAGGGGCTTGATTTTGAAAAGTCTGTCATAGTCCGGAGTCCCTTTTTTTTGTGCGTTCGCTCGATCCTCCTTAAGATTGCAAAGATGCAGGTTCCAAGAGATGACCTGAAACCTGCTTCTGGACATCACTGATTTTGGGAATGGCAAATTGTAAATTTCTTTGCCTGACCAGTAATCCACAATAGTTTTTGTGCTGAGGAGGCCCATGTAAATAACAAGCGCGATATACGAATACAGCTCCTTCACCTTCAAAGGCACCCACATGAATTTCTTCCCAGCTTCAGTCCTCATTTTTGCATAACTATTTGTGTTCTTCACAATTGTGTCCATCACAGAGTATGGGAAGAAAAGCTGAAATAGCTGCAACGGGGAATAATTTTTGTCCATGACGAGCTGAACTCCTGGATTTCGCTTGGGAAGAAAATTGGGTAGCACCGGAGCCTCATCCTCCTCGCTGATGTCATTCCAAAAACCCACGTCACTGTCTGCTGACATGCAACCTGCAGACCTTTTTCTCCCACGTGGAGTCCAAGATCTTCCTCTGGAAGGTGTCTTCGGACTCAAGAAACCAACAGTAGAGGACGCAGGGGTTTGGGGGGTCTGTGGTGTTGTGGTGGGGGACGGGACGACGTGACGTTTTTTGGGGCTAGGCTCACTGTCAGGCTCCCAATCGTCATCGCTTGAGTCTAGACTGTAACGCAGAACGAAAACACACTGGTAAGTGGACACGTGCATCTGATGCATGCATATGGGAATGTACACTACACTACTCACAAGCTACACAAGTATATTTTCTTTATACTTAATTTTATGGTGTTATTTTAATGTCAAATGTCGAGAACGCATTATTGTACTGCTATGGCACATTCATGTAATCTGTAAGCAAGAGTCTCTCCACTTGCAGGTGGATTTCATTCACTCTTGCACAAAACTGCATGTGTGCTTTCAAATATACAGTGTTCTCTTATAAAATGGGTCTGCTGTCGCTCGGATATTGCGTCTGCGCACACAAATTTTGTCCTTGCAATAAAGGAGAAGTTCACTTTTAATAATTTACTCACCCCTTTGTCATCCAAGATGTTCGTGCCTTCTTCAGTTGTAAAGAAATTATTTTTTTAAGGAAAACATTTCAGGAACATTCTCCATATGGTGGACTTCAATGGTGCCCCCAAATTTAAACTTCCAAAATGCAGTTTAAATGCAGCTTCAAATGGCTCTAAATGATCCCAGATGAGGAAGAAGGGTCTTATCTAACAAAAACGATCAGTTTTTTTTTTTTCGGTTAAACAATTCGAAAATGTATACACTTTTTAACGTCAAAAGCTCATCTTGTCTATTTTCTGCAAAGCATATGTGTAGTCTGTGTAATCTGGGTCAACACAGTTAGTGTATGTTGAAAAACTCCCATCTCGCCTTCTCCCCCACCTTCAAAATCATGCTACATCACTGTTTTACCTTTTTTGTAAAGGGCGTTTGAACTTCTTTGCATGTTTACTTTGTAAACACTGGGTTGGAACTTCTACAGCGATGTGGGACAATTTTGAAGTTGGAGGAGAAAACAAGATGGGAGTTTTTTTTGACATACCCTAACTGTATTGACCCGGATTACACAGACTACACATGCGCTTTACAGAGAATAGACAAGTTGAGCGTTTGAGGTTAAAAAGTATATAAATTGTCAATTTGTTTTAGTTTAGAGCTGTTTAAAGCTACATTTAAACTGCATTTTGAAAGTTCAAACTTGGGGGCACCATTGAATTTCACTATATGGAGAGAAATCCTGAAATTTTTCATCAAGAAACATAATTTCTTATGTTTTACGACTGAAGAAAGAAAGACATGAACATCTTGGATGGCAAGGGGGTGAGTACATTATCTGTAAATATTTGTTCTAAAAGTGAAGTTCTTTAATGAAGACTAGAAAATTTTAATTCAGCTGAAGAATAATCCCATTAAATGCAAGAATTCTGTAGTTCTTCATTTTGTTATTTAACAGTTATTTAAGTGCTTCTTGTAAATATGCATGAATTAAATTCTTTTATTTAGTGCATTTGTCTTTTGTTGTTGTATAAAATATTGCACTACAAGTGTATCAAAATAGTATTACTTGTTGACTTTAGTACATATGTAATATGTAATATTACCCCTTGAGAGATGGTCCTCACTATTACAGAAAACGGTTCGGACTGCCGAGAGGATTATTGGTACTCCCCTTCCCACCCTTCAAGAACTGTATACATCCAGAGAGAGGAAAAGAGCTCAGAAAATCACTCTGGATCCCTCAGATCCAAGTCATCCCCTATTTGAACTTTTGCCATCTGGCCGGCGCTACAGAGCCCCAAACACCAGGACAACCAGGCACAAGAACGTTTTTTTTTTACCCCCAGGCAATCCACCTTATAAGCAGTTAAATGTTCCCCCCATTGTGCAATAAAAATGTGCAATAACTTTTTATTTATTTGTTACCACCCCCATCCTAGCACATCCCTGCATCTCTATCTCTTTCTACTCTATTCTATCCCATTCTATCATCTGTAGCACAACTGCACATACCACCTATTTATTTCGCAATTTATTTTCTAATTTTTGTCTATTTGTAATTACATGTGTATTTTTATTCTCATCTTATTTTTATTGTCTGTGTTGTTGCTGTCTCTGTGTACTGGAAGCTAATGACACTTAAACAAATTCCTTGTATGCGCAAGCATATGTGGCAATAAAGCTTTTTCTGATTCTGATTCTCTACTGTAGAAAACAAGATACAGGGAGATACCTGTCTCCACCCCCGATGCCTGAAACCCACCCATCTCCACCCCTAAACCTACCCATATCCACACCCTAGATGTGGATCCAACCGTGCCCCCTGAATCTTGTGTTCTGTAGTAAGGGGGTACTGCCCCTTGTGGGCATGTTTGTTTTTGCCTGGTGCACCACATAATTCAGAATTGCCACTAGTTAAACATTTCAGAAACTGTATAAATTGTATTTGACTGAAATGCTTGTATTGAAATATTTTAATCATTTTTTCATTCTACCAATGATAAAACGGTGCTTGATGATGGATTTTGTGAGAGAGGGGCACTTGTAGGGACCCCTGTAAGAAAAAAAAAAGATTGATTA
>JAHKKF010512929.1:0-12157 GCA_019740295.1 Labeo calbasu | reverse complement strand
TATAATGCTATAAGAAACAGAAAAGATTAATTCATTGTTTACCTGGGTCTTTAGTCTATGATTAGCTCACCTCACCTCTTATCTGACAAGTTTTCAGGGGTTGATTCGTTCATTCATCATGTGACGGCCCCATATGCTTAACCAATGCAGTGTGAGCCGGAAAAAGAATTGATCAGTTCATCTCTCGAGTCTTCGGATTCGAGTTGTTTGTTCATCACATGACAGCCCCATAAGATGAACGAACGACTTGAAAAACCTGAAGACTCGAAACAGGTGAACTAATTCCAGTACAGAACCTAATAGGATATTGCGCATGCGCAACTGAATGAATCTGTCCGAGACGATTCAATCTTCCCGAGTCACATTAAAGATTTGTTCAAAATGAACGAATCGTTCAAGAACGACCCATCGCTAATTCGTAGCATCATGGACGTGCATCCCAGAGCCCGTGCTACACGAGCTTTTGTGCTTAAAAGGTATACAAATTTTTATTTTTAGAAAAAAATGACTGACCGTCTCGCTATATAAGACCCTTCTTCGGCTGGGATCGTTTAGAGCCCTTTGAAGCTGCATTTAAACTGCATTTTGGAAGTTCAAAAACGGGGCACCAATGAAGTCCATTATATGGAGAAAAATCCTGAAATGCTTTCCTCAAAAACCATAACTTCTTTACAACTGAATATTTGTAAATTGTTGTTCTGGAAATGGAGTTCTCCTTTAATGGGTTCAGGGAAAGCCAGAAAGACGTGGTAAGTTTATCTGCTGATTTATATGCTTTTTATGTCATATTTTGTAATATTTGCATTGTTTTATTTTTGTACTGCTTTTTTTCTTTATCCACTTTCTGAGGAGACACTTCCTCCCTTGCCTCCTCTGAGGAGACGCCCCTGGTCTAAACAAAGATGCTGCATACATGTTTAACGCTGTGCCACATCAACTTTCCTTGTAATTACAATGTTTAATTGTTTGGGAATTGAGGATATAATACTTCAAGTTTTGCAGGCAAAATTGTTGTCCAATCTGGCTTGATAAAAAACTTCAGTTGCTCAGCAGTCTGTGGTCGTCATTGTCTAATTCTCCTTTTCATGACTGGTCATACATTTTCAATAGGATACAGATCTGGACAACAGGCAGGCCAGTCTAGCACATTCAGTCTGTGTCTACGAAACCACGCTGTTGTAGCACATGCAGATTGAGACCTAACAATGTCTTGATCTAATAACCATGGACTTCTCATGAAAGATGTCATCTTGATGGCAGTATATGTGTCTGTACAATCCCAAAACATGCCTCCATTTCAGTGGTACCTTCGCACATACTGTATTCCAGTCACCAGTGCTGTTCGCTCTGCTGCCTGCACCCCCATACCATGACAGTTGTTTGCGTTTGCATCTGTCGCTGATGAAAGTCTGGATGGTCTCTTTGGTCTTTGGTACTGAGAACTCTACATCCATTTTCCCCAGAAACAAGCTAAAAAAAATGTAGACTCGTCTGACCACAGCACACATTTCCATCGTCTTTTTGACCATTTGAGATGAGCTCTGGCCCAGAGAACTCCATGGCATCACTGCTAGAGTAACAGAAATTCAAGCTGCATTTAATGATGCAGCTGCACAATGTGTTAAGTGACGGCAGTTTTCCAAAGTACTCCTGAGCCCATGTGACTATATTTAACAATGCAGCATGTTGGTTTCTTATGCAATACCATCTGAGGGCTCAAAGGTCATGCACATTCACCTGAGGTGTCCTGCCTTGCTCTGCACAGACTGACATTTCTCTGGATTCCCTGAATCTTTTCACAATATTATGTGGGGTAGTTGGTGAAAGAACTATATTCCTTGAGATTTTCTATTAAGAAATGTGATTTTTTTTTACACTTTTGTCATGAGATTTGGCACAAAGTGATAAGACTTGATCCAACTTGACTTGCAAAGACTGAAATGCTCCTTTTATACCCAAACATGATATCCTCACCTATTTTCATTGCACCTGCTTACTGTGAACTGTTTAAAAACTGTTTAATTTGGATATTCTATAACATTTTCACTTTTATTTAGCCTCTGTCCCAGCTTTCTGGAGTGCATTGCAGCCATGAAAATGAAAATTTGGTTATATTTGAAGAGTTCAGATGCAAAACCAGCTAAAAGCCATCTCGGTCAAAAATGAGATAATGATACTGAGTGAACGCTCCTGACACATATTACACCTCCATCAAACACTTTTACTTCAAACTCGCTAAATTCCAGCCTCAGCCCAATTAGAAGTACCAGTACTTACATAAAAACCTATACAAAGTAGCCAGAAAGAAACGCTTATTTTAAAGAAAAATGTCAGATGGATTTAGCTGGTTTTGCATCTGAACTCTTCATTTACAAAATAAAATTAAAAGTTGGCCACTGAAAACATTGGAAATTTTTATTTCGTACTTTAGTCAATTAAATGAATGTTAAAGAGAATGAACATATAACATATTCTTCATTTATGGCATTTCACAAAACGTCCCAACTTTTTTTTTGGAATTGGGGTTGTACGTGTATATGTGCGTGAAACAAAAATTCCCTCTCTGATAGAAGAAACGGTTCTAGTGGATTGGCAGCGATATAGAGTTTCCTTGGTTAGCATCGCTAGTATTAAATATAGTATTTTGTATTAAAGGAGAAGTCCACTTCCAAAACAAAGATTCACATATAATGTACTCACCCCCTTGTCATCCAAGATGTTCATGCCTTTCTTTCCTCAGTCGTAAAGAAATTATGTTTTTTGAGGAAAACATTATAGCATTTTTCTCCATATAATGGACTGATATTGCGCCCCGATTTTGAACTTCCAAAATGCAGTTTAAATGCGGCTTTAAACGATCCCAAATGTGGTTGTAAATGATCCCAGCCAAGGAAGAAGGGTCTAATCTAGCAAAACAATTGGTTATTTTTATTGAAAAAAATACAACTGAAATATTTTTTAAATGTCAAACGCTTGTCTTGTCTTACTTCTCCTGGACTGATTTTTTTCCCGATTTATGACAGTTAGGGTATGTGGAAAAACTCCCATCTCATGTTCTCCCTCAACTTCAAAATCATCCTATATCACTATTTTTTTACTCTTCTTTGCATGTTCACTTTGCAAAGACTGTGTCGGTACTTCTGTAGCGATGTAGGGTGATTTTGAAATTATTTTTGAAGTTGAGGGAGAAAATATGACTGGAGTTTTTCGACATACCATAACTGTCTTGAGTTTAGGGAGAGAACGACAAGACATGCTTTTGAGATTAAAAAGTACTTAAATTGAATTTTTTAAATGAAAATAACCACTCGCTTCGCTAGATAAGACCCTTCTTACTCGGCTGGGATCATTTACAACCACATTTGGGATCGTTTGAAGCCGCATTTAAACTGCATTTTGGAAGTTTAAAATCGGGGGCACAATTTTAGTCCATTATATGGAGAAAAATGCTGAAATGTTTTCCTCAAAAAACGTAATTCCTTTACGACTGAAGAAGGAAAGACATGAACATCTTGGATGACAGGGGGGTGAGTACATTATATGTGAATATTTGTTTTGGAAGTGGACATTGAGGATTGCATAAATAGTTTGACATATATATTGCATATCTAATTTAACAAATAACTTGACATAAAATCAACCATATATAATTGGTTTTGAAAGTATGCTCACCAAGGCTGCATTTATTTGACCAAAAATATAGTAAAAACAGTAATATTGTGAAATAATATTACAGTTTAAAATGACTGTTTTCTATTTGAATATATTTTCGAATGTAATTCATTTCTGTGATGCAAAGCTGAATTTTCAACATCATTACTCCAGTCTTCAGTGTCACACGATCCTAAAACATTTCTTATTATTATCAATAAAAACAATTGTGCTGATAAATATTTTGTATATATTTCAGGATACTTTGATGAACAGCATATTCAGAAGAATAGTATTTTAGCTGAAATGTCACTTTTGATCAGTTGAACACATCTTTGCTGGATAAAATTCTTAATTAAAAGGTTTGAAGGGTAGTTTATATACCCTAATAAATTAAGTTTTTTAAGAAATGAAATTATTCATACATTATTCAGTTATTCAAATGATTGGATAAGCTATGTTCAAATTTTTAATATTTGGGTTTTGTTTAAATACAATGTGCAATAGTAATATGGATGGTTTCCTACCATTAGTTGATTACTTGATTTTTTTTCTCATGTGATTTGGTCTGCCAGACATGTCCCTATATTCTATATTCTTTCCCTATATTCAGGCCACAGTAGACTGTAACTTATGACTAAAGGCCTCAAGGTCCAATTTCTGCGCTTTAAACAAAAAAAAAATTACAACAGAATTAAAAAAGAATTCTTTTTGAGTGAATACCTTGTAATGTTTCAGCAGCTCTGAGCCGCTCTCCCACGCTTTCATTCTGCCCTCCAGACCTTGGATCTCAGTTTACAGCGCTGTAATAACACACACACACACACACACACATATTTCAGTGTAAACATCTTATCAAAGCAGAGCCTCATTTCTGTGCTCTCTCATTACCAGCATTCTCCATCTGCATTCAGTGACTCGGCTCTTGCTGGAATTCAGTCTGGCCTTTATGACTGCGGTGACATTGACATCAATTAAATTAAAATATGTACCGAGCAAAATGAAATGAGACAGTGTTGTAGTTCAATTAAAAACAGTCTTAATGGTAAGAGGCAGGAAGGTGAGAAAATAAACTTGAGGGAAAGATAAATGGAGCAAAAAATAAACAGCATGTATATCTTTACTTCACATGTCAAAAGAAGATGCAAAAACCCCATTAACGAAGCAGTTAAAGTATTGTTGACCTCGTTACCCCTGCGTTTCCTATTCTCATTCTTCATTTTAATGCATATTCCGAGATATAAATATTGTAGCTGTCATAACAAAGAGATTGTTAAGTGCTACTCTGCTCAAGAACAGGTCGAGACACCGTATTCGCACCTCTGAGCTGCTCCATCTGGGTCCCGGCTCGTTCCCGCTGCTCCCGGGTCACTTCCTCACGACTTCCTGTCAGGTATCCAGCTGGTGTCACTTCTGAATTAGAGTTACCAGGCTCTAAAACCTGTTCCACAGTCTTGGTCGTCGTCTGTCAGATCATGGCCCTCTACCTGGCGTCTGCTGGGCCTCCAGTGCCGTCGTTTTGGCTCCGGTCGATGCCAGGTCAGATTTGACCGCAGCTCCCAGCTGAGGCACGAGAGCTCATCTTAGCCAGGGATTGGAAAAGCTGTCTGGTCCAGCTGGCTCTTCAGAGCCTCAGCTTGAGTCTCCAAACCTTGCAAGTGTGCCCTGTGTACAACAGACTTAGAGTCAGTAAAATCCTCAAATGAAAATGGCCGCCAGTTGTTCCAATATTGTTTTAGACCTTATTAAGGGGAGTAAATGATTATAGCATTTTAACTTTTGGCTAAACGAACTCTTTAAGTATCTTAGATGTGTCTTGTTAATATTCAGTAATGTTTAAAAATTGTTTAAAAAGTCTTTATTCTCTTGTCAAATCTGAGCACAGTTTGTGACACTGAGACCTTGAAATGTTTTTGTTTGGGTTATCAAAGTGCACTAGTTTATTACAAAATGAAAATGAAATATGAAAATGAAATGAAATAATTAAAAGGATTAAATATTATATATGATTAATTATAAATTATATGTAAACAAAGTTATAATACATTATTATTATTATTATTATTAAAACAATATTTATTGTTCTATCAATGCATTGTTTCACTTTCTATTTATACAACTGGTAGTTCCCTTTTTATTTATTTATTTATTTATTTAGCTTTTTAACATGAATAATAAATAAATGATAATTAAAAATGCAATATATAAGGAAATAGCTAAAAACAACATATACAACTAATATTTTTAATATTTCAACAGTGTTTCGAAAAACATGATGGCAGCTTAATGCAAAAGTAATATTATTATATTATAATTATATTATACATATAAATAAATATGTATATACAATTGTAATAAGTGGTTTTGGCTTTAGTACAATGCCAACAAAAGATTTGGTTATTTATTTTCATGTTTATCCCTAAAATATCACACAGTATCTATATTTTTCTTACACTGTACAAATGGGTCTTTATACGCTCCAAAAATATACCCACGAATAATAAAAAATACAGTATATGAGGAAATAGCTAAAAACTAAATATACATCTAATATTTCTCCAATAGCATTAAAAAAAACAAACAAAAAACATGTGGTATATGTTTATGGATATTATAAATATAATATAAATCTCTCTCTCTCTCTCTCTCTCTCTATATATATATATCAGGTTATATATTTTCATGTTTATCCCTAAAATATCACACAGTATCTATATTTTTCTCACACAGTACAAATCTGTCTTTATACAGTAAGTTAACTAATTACTTAATTAAAATAAGACATATACTAAATTAAAATATTTTTAAAAAATCAGACATATATATCTAATACTTCTTCAATAGTGTTTCAAAAAACATATGATGGCAGCTTAATGCAAAACTAAATATTTATGGATATAATAAATATAATTACATATTTATATAATATTTTAAAAGGTTTTGGCTCTTTGGCTCTTTTGACAACAAAAGATCCGGTTATTTATTTTAATGTTTATCTCTAAAATATCGCACAGTATGCATATTTTTCTCACACAGTACAAATGGGTCTTTATACCATAAATAAATAAATAAATAAAAAGACATACATCTAATACTTCTCCAACAGTACTTCAAAAAACATGATGGCAGCTTAATGCAAAAATAAATATTTATGGATATAATAAATATAAATAAATATTTATATATTTTACTAGGTTTTGGCTTTACTATAATGACAACAAAACACCTGTTTTTTTTAATTTTCATGTTTGTCTCAAAAATAATACACAGTATCTGTATTTTTCTACAAAAATAGTACAAATGGGTCTTTGTACAAACAAACAAACAAACAATAAATAAATATACAACTAATATTTCTCCAAAAGTGTTTAAAAAAAAAAAACATATGATGGCAGCTTAATGCAAAAGTAAATATTTACGGATATTATAAAGATAAATAAATATTCATATAATATTGTAATAAGTGGTTTTGGCTGCTTTTTACATACAGCTACTGTGATATATTAGGAAGGGCCTCTCATATCTGACATCAAACATTTTGAAAACCCCTGCTACAGAAAACATGCAAGATTACGAGACTCTAGAGAAAAATCTGAAGTCTCCATTTGCCCTTCATTGAATCTGCCGTGTGAATAGAAGAAACCTTTGAGACGTCACGTCTGATATGAAAAGGTCTCCCATGTTGGTATATCTGAGATAAATGTCCCCTGCTGTCGTTTAAACAGTGTGTTTGAGAATAAGATCGTTTTATATTAACAAATTTCACTCTGTTCAACCAACCTGTTTGTTTCTGTCTCTCTGCGGGAAAAAACAAACATGTTTTTTGTTCTCAGCCATCTGTGCAGTGTGCCTGTACCTTATCTCTCACCTGCAAGCTTCCCAATAAGGAATATATGAGCACAACAGCAAGATTTATCAGAGCCGAAACGCAATGTTAGACTCTTTCCACATTCAAATTCAGTAACATGATCGCCGACTGTGAAATCGAATCGCATAGGTGATTATAGGCTTTTTTATAGACGCCAGTTTCGCTGCAGCAAAATGGTCAAGAACATGCAAAACTCTCCAGGCCTTGCATGCAAAATAACTCCGGTACATAAAAACCCCATGCGATCGTATAAATATTGTGCGTGTGACTTTGTGGAATATAGCTCTGTGCTGCTGCATGTAAATGGATGCCGCATTTGCATTAGCCGAGGCTGTTCAAACAAATCACATACATAATTAGAAACGCTGATATCGGTGTGAGGGACGAACATTTGGCTTGATTTATTTAACAAACAGGACTCAGGAAATTTGAGGACATTTATTCTCTTCCGAACAGCGTGATGAAACGCGAGCGCCTGTGACAGTTGTTAAAATAGAAAATTAAATAAGGATATGAAGCGCTGAAAGTTTGAGAACCCTTCAAAATGTTCCGCTTTACGCACAGAGAGTTGATTGTCGGCTGCGTCCTGACAAGAGGGTATGAGTGAAGAAATAACACCAAAATAAAACATGCTTTCATGTATATTCATGGCTTTGTCTGTCCAATATTTATGGATTGGGTTGGATAAAAGAGTGTAAAGTTTTCTGGTGCTCTACAAAACCGGCGTTCTCATAATAATTGCAAGTTAACTGGGTCCAGAGGACTTAAAATTTATGCTTTATGTTGAGATGGGATTCTTTTGAGGTTTTTTTTCCTAAAGCGCTCTACTTTTTTTTGTCCGCGGTACGTTCTTGCGAAAGTGGCTGGTTTTGGCAAACTTCAAATGTTCTGCTCGGAGAGAGAGAACTTCCATCTTCATAATCTCATTTTAACACCAGTCATGTTCAGTGCATTGCTGATGATTTATTCATGAACGCTGACGTTACCCACAGTAAAGACACCCAAAGATTCTGAGCTCTTGCTTTAAGGTTCTTTGTGACGGCCTAAATTTTGTAACCTTCCCTCTGGCAAGATTCACCAAACAAACAAAACGGTAACACGTCATTTTATTCGATTAATTAGATCACCTTTGGTCATTTCATATACCTTAAAACTGAAGCAAAATACTTTAGTCAAAGTATTAATACAATTTTTATTAATTAGTACAGTAATTAGTACAATTAGCATTTCTAGATTTTGAATTAGATGCTATTTTTTGATAATTTTATAATTTATAATTTTATAAGATATGTATACAACAATACATAAAGTATTAAATAAACGTATATATTAGTCGATTTTGTAATAGATTGTATTTGGTAAATTTTTATATAATTAACATATTTTAGTACACACACATATATTACATAATTTTTATACTTTATTTTCTTATTTATTGTTACAGTACGATAAAATGATAAAATATACTAGAGTAACAATTTTTACTGGAGGATATTTTACATATTTATATCTTACAAATACAAAAATACACAAAAATTCTACACACACACACACAGATGCATACATTTTTATTGAAGTAGCAAATCAAAAAAGAGGTATTGGTAGTTTTCTTATTATTTATTGTAAAATAAGAGGATATTTTATATATGTATTTTTTATTTTATTTTTAAATGATTATTTTATTGTTATTTATTTACTTATATGTTACTTTTATTTACTTGTTTACAAATACATTATAAAATTAATTATAAAAAATCATGTATGCAAACATAAAATTAATTATTATTAATTTTATTGTGTTTATCATGTTGTAATTGTTATTCATTTTATTTTCTAAATTATTTCATTTACTTTTTAATTATATATATATATATATATATATATATATATATATACGTGCATTTGTAAGATATAAATATGTAAAATATCCTCTTATTTTACAATAAACACTAAAAAGAAAAAGTAATTACTCCAAATTTATATTTCATGATATTTATAATTTTTTTAATTATTATTTATTTTATTTTAAATAATTATTTTATTATATTANATTAATTATTATTAATTTTATTGTGTTTATCATGTTGTAATTGTTATTCATTTTATTTTCTAAATTATTTCATTTACTTTTTAATTATATATATATATGTATATATATATATATATACGTGCATTTGTAAGATATAAATATGTAAAATATCCTCTTATTTTACAATAAACACTAAAAAGAAAAAGAAAAAGTAATTACTCCAAATTTATATTTCATGATATTTATAATTTTTTTAATTATTATTTATTTTATTTTAAATAATTATTTTATTATATTAATCGTATTGTAATTTATATTTTATTTTACTATTATTTTATTTTGAATGATTTCTATGTAGATAGATAGATCATATAGAAATCATTCAAAATAAAATAATAGTAAAATAAAATATAAATTACAATACGATTAATATAATAAAATAAAATGTAGCAATTACTTGTTCTTTTTAGTATTTATTGTTAAATAAAAGGATATTTTACATGTTTATACCTTACAAATACACAAATATGCAAATAAATAAATGTATATATAAACACACACACAGTCTGGTCAGCTACCCTTGTACCCATCAAAGGAAACTTTTTGCATTAAAAAACAAAAAAACAAAAACTAATTCTGTATGATTTATAAGCTTTTGTACCCATGTGGACCGCAGTTTCAGTTCCCACCGTGACACCATGAGTCTGTGTGTATTCAGGTTTAAGTCCCCACCAGTATATATAAACCAAACCCCCCCACACACACACCAAGGCAGAGTTTCCCAAGCCCCTGTTCATTTTTCTGTCTTTCTTCTGTGCTCTCCCTCTTTTTCTGTGATGTGTCTGGTAATGACAGATGGGAGATGTGTGTGTGCGTTCATGACACATAAGAAGGATTAAAGTTCAAACTGTCTGTACCAGCTCCAGCCCTCAGTATACATTATGGAGAGAGTTCCTATCTCATTTTGTGTGATCCAAAAGTTTTAAACGCTACAGGCATTTGGGCGACTTCATAAATCTCCATTAGAGGAAAAAGCATCAGAGTACGATATGTTCAAAAAAGGAGGGAAGAAAAAGCAAACTTAAAGATGGGGTAAAACTCCATCTTTAAGTGTAAATGGCTCAGCTGATGGGAGCTTTTTACAACCTCTTTTATAAACATCATTTTTAGGCGATTTATTCAGAGTGTATGTTTTTTTTCCAATGCACTGCATCTGCCATCTTATCGCACATAATGCAGTAATGCTGCAATAAATATACCATGTTTCCTTTTAGAAATATGACCCAAACTCAGCTGAAAGCGTACAGCTGGAGATCACGCAGCATTATGTGCACAACTCGCATTCAAAGCGTTTCTGAAAGAAACTTTTTTCCCCTTTAGATTTATACAGCTACTATTTTTCTAATAGTAGTTTAAGAAACAGTGTGATACAAATGCTTTTAATATGTTTATAATTAATAAAAATAATTAATAATTGGTTTTGACCAGTACAATGGCAATAAAAATCCAATTATTTATTTTTTCTCGGTAATCAGTTAATATTAATGCTCATGAGTATGAATAGGCCTTTGTGCATAAAATACGTTACTGTCATATTTTAGTAAGTAAAAACTCCTGCTACAGATGACATTTATAAGACCCCAACGCTCTAGGGGAAAATCTTAAGTCTCCATTTGCTTTCCATTAGATTTAAAAGGGTGAATAGAAGAAACATTTGAGACGTCAGCTGTACTGTCACAGACTGTGATACTGCGACAGTACAGTTATGCTGCAATAAATATGCCATAAATTTCCTTTTAATATGACCTGAACCCAGCTGAAAGTGTACAGCTGGAGATCTTGGAGCTTTAAGAGCAAAATGGGCATTAAAAGCATTTCTGAAATAATTTTCAGTATTGCAATCTTTTTTTTAAATGTTCTGTTTATGTTTATACGGCTAATATTTCTCTAATAGCGGTTTAAAACTATCAGCGTAATACACAACTGTATAATATGAATGTAGTATAAATATAATAATAATTACTGTTATTATTAGTATTAGTATTAGTATTAAAATACAAAACAGAATATTTTAATAAATGGTTTTGGGTGTATAATATAATGGCAGTTAAAAAAAATAATATTTCATTATTTTTAAATCTATTTTTTAATATTTTTATTTAATTTCTTCTATTTTATTTTCATCTCTTATTTCATCTCGTTATTTTTTCATACTTTATTATATATTTTTATACAGATGAGGTCAAAAGTTTACACACAACTTGCAGAATTTGCAAAATGTTCATTATTTTACCAAAATAAGAGGGATTGTACAAAATGCATGTTATTTTTTATTTAGGACTGACCTGAATAAGATATTTCACATAAAAGTAGTTTACAGTCCACAAGACAAAATAATAGTTGAATTTATAAAAATGACAACCGAGGGACTCCTATGCAACTATTACAGAAGGTTTAAATGCTCACTGATGCTTCAGAAGAGAACACAATGCATTAAGAGCCGGAGGGTGAAAACTTTTGAACAGAATGAAGATTTTTTAGTACTGCCCTTCAGAAGCTATAGAAGATACTTACATGTTTCCTAGAGAACAAAATAAGTTAAATTTACT
>JAHKKF010512928.1:8390-27818 GCA_019740295.1 Labeo calbasu | reverse complement strand
TCAAAATAAATCAAACAAATCAAATCACCATTGATGATGATGAAAATAATAATAATAATAAATATGTATAAATAAGCACCAAATTATTAAAAAAAATAAATAAAAATTATTTACACTATTGTTTAATAGTTTGGGATCAGTAAGAATTTTAAAATATTTTTTAAAGAAGTCTCTTATGCCCATCAAGGCAGTATTTATTTGGTCAAAAATACAGAAAAAGACAGTAATATTGTGAAATATTCTTACTATTTAAAATACAGTTTTCTGTTTTAATACTCTTAAAATTCTAATTTGTTCCCTTCATACAAAGCTGAATTTTCATCACACATTTCTACAGTGTCACAATGCTTAAGAAATAATTTGTAATATGCTGATTTGATACTTTGATACTTCATATTTTTTTGAACCTGTGATAATTTTTTCAGGATTTTTTTATGAATAAAAAGTTAAAAAGAACAGCATTTATTATTATTATTATTATTATTATTATTATTATTATTTTAACAATCTTTGCTTTAATAGTCTTTGCTATCACTTTTAATTAATGCATCATCCTTGCTGAATAAAAGTATTCATGAAAAAAATATGTTCTGACCTTAAACTTTTGAATGGTCGTATATATTGTTACACAGGATTTCTATTTTAAATAAATACTGTTTTATTTATTTATTTATTTATTAAAGTATCCAGAAAAAAGTTAGAAAATATTTAGCAGCTGATTTCTGAAGGATCATGTGACAGGAATAAATTAAAATAAATATTTTAAAGTATATTAAAATATAACACTGTTATTTTAAATTGTAGTAATATTTCACAATATTACAGTTTTTTCTGTATTTTTGATCAAATAAATGCAGCCTTGATGAGCATGACACTTCTTTAAATTTTTTTTTTTTTTTTTTTTTTTTTACTGATCCCAAACTTTTGAACGGCAGTGTATGTATTATACAAAATAATAAATAAGCACCAAAACAGCATATTAGAATACTTTCTGCAGGATCCTGTGACTTTCTTTTTTTTGCTATCACAGGAAAAAATTAAATTTTAAAATATATTTAATAGAAAGCAGTTATTATCAGCCTGGCTAATTAATTTACGTTTTTTCATAATTATATAATTACATTTTATATTGTGTCATTTCAGCAATCTGCATGAGTGTCATATTTGCTATTATTAAATTGCATACAATAATTGCATTATGTTATTTACATCAACACTGTCATCCATCTGCCACCCTTCTCCTTTGATATAAACAAGGGCTTTGATACAATAGCTAAACCTATGTGGCCCCTATTAAAAATGAGCGTTTATTGTTGTGCTGATGTGTTGTTTTTGGCCATTTGCGTCTCTGTAATGTCACCATACGCTTATGGACTCCTCTCCTCAATCCACGCGCTGTTAAACCGCTCAGAGTTCTTTCCGCTCTCCATATCTCTATTTCCCCCAGCTGGCTGTTTAAGTGCTGTTTACTCGTTTGCCGTTCCTGAGAGAGGTAATTAAGGATGGTACAAAGAGAGAAAGAATGAGAAAGCAGCAAAAGAGAGTTGGTTTTATTAGCACTGAGTTCCACTTACAGTCAAATGTGCTATGTCTCTTCTGCCTACTTCTCTTTTTCCACCTGCAATCCTTTTTTCATCCCTCCTTCTTTCTCGCTACCTGTCTTTTTGCTGTCATACAGCTCTTCCTCATGCGCTCTCTCTACATTTTGCTCACTGTCTTCTCTCTGTCTCTGATCTTTCCTTTTTCGTTAAACCTGTTCTGTCTTGTTAGGGCAGAAAGGACCTCCAGAACTCTGTGGTAAAGTGAAGTTTAGCCCAGGGCTTAACCTGTAAGTATCCCTACAAGCAGACTGCAAGATTGAAGATCAGTCTGTATGGGTCTCTCTCAAGAGGGAGGGAAAAGAGAGTGAGGGAAATTGAGAAAGAGAGAAAATCATTGTTCAGGACTCGTTCACGTCTCTATAGATCAGAGTCAAAATCTTTTAGTTTTGAGCAGCCGCTCTCCTCCCTCAAGCCTTTACACAAAGAGGAAAATCATCCTCACTGGTTTTTCTTTTTCACAGTCTCTCATCATTGATAAAATAATTCTTGCTTCTTCTGCTTAGCAGGTTTAAAGTAAGCCAAGTTTCTTTCCAAACTGCTCTGAAAGACCTACATGCATGCATACACACAGGTTCTCCTATTAGTTTGTATCAGGAAGGGTTTGTGTTTTTTTTAGGTGTGTGTGGGAAGGTTAGAAGCTGTGTGTAGAAGAATGAAATGCATATTTTGCCAGCTGCATGGTTTTCTCTATGTGGAGCAATGGAAGATGTGTATGTAGGGCTGCCACTAACGACTATTTTTATATCAATTAATCTATTGACTAATTTATGGATTAATCGATTAATGTACACGATTAATTCTCTATTAATCTCTATGTTTATTAAAATTTAATGGAGCCATTAAAATGGAATCCAGGAAAGTAATGGAGAAAACAGAATTTGGTAAAAAATAAAACTGTAAAACTCAATTAATTAATAAAATTTAATTTAACCATTAAAACAGAGTATGGAAAATTTAAAATGGAAAAGAAACTGTATTTGGAAATAAAACGGATTTCATAGGACCCTATAATTATAATTAATTTTTTGTGGTAATAAAAATAGATGTTAGTGAATTAAGTATCAAAAGCAACAAATCATATGGTTTTATTGAACAAAACTGTTAAAAAACATCATGTATTATAAACTATGGAGCTAATGTACATTACACGTTACAACAAAGGCCTGCAGAGGGTGCCAACGGCCTGACGATTGTTTTTACACATCACAGCGTGATCTAATCCTTATTTTATAGGCGTAAGGGTGGGACGGATGGGACATGTCCCCACCACTTTTTGCCAGGGTCGATATTGTCCCCACAATATTTTTTGCACATCTCGCGGCACAGACGTACTAATGCTGATAAAACATTTGTTTCTATTAAATAAGATGCGATCTGGCGCTGGAATCTGTTGTTTCTGAAATCATGCTGAACGTTCGTTGCGACGTTATTGACGGAACGTTCTTAGTGCGGCTCGTGCTCAGTGTTCACCCGCGAGTGCTTCAATCTGTCGCTTAGTGATGTTGCTGAGACTGTCTATCACAAACATGTCCCTCCTCTTGATATAGGATCACTGATGAGCATATTTGATTTTAATAAGGGAAAAAATGATGCGAGGGCAGATTAGAACCCAAAACCTCTAACACGCCTAGACACGCACTAGACTGTGTGGGAATACAAGTAATTTATGAGTATCTACGTATTTATTCACTGACATGAATTATCTCGGGGTCAATAATAAATATTATAGTTCACGTAATAATAAAACTATCACGTTAAAAATGAGTTCTATGTCAATACATTAACCGCACCCCAAACACACACTCCTGTCCCATCCACCCACTCAAAGTTACGCCACTGCCTTATTTAATATTGACTAAACAACATCCTATTCAAATGTTCACTTACTCTTTAATATGTGGGCATTTCTTTACAACAGAAATGCTGTAGTCACTGTAATTTAATTAATACGTGGACATCAAAACGTGTAAACTCTTTAATGTAGCCTTGGAAAACAGTCTAATAATGCGTTTCATGGATTCTCGTCCGTAAAATGCGCCACTTCCGGTAGTTTGCCAGTTACTTAACGCGGACAAAATGAAATCGAGGATTTTTTTAAAAAATTGAATAGTCCTACCACAGCAACACAGATCAAAGCAATATCAAAGATGGCGACGTCCGTAAAAAAATTAATATTATTATTTCACATTATTATTATTTCACTGTATTACCGGTTTCGGACACAACATAAATCCAATCTAGCCACAAGTTCATCCATAAAATCATCATTAACCGACAGCGGCTTTTAAATCTGAGTGGAGAGCGGAGCATTTGATCCGCGCGAAGAACGCAAAACTGATCGGCTCTGTGGAGACTGGATATAAAACTTTCAGATGACACACAGCTCATTTCTCCATCACTGTAAGTTACCGAAACCACAAATTAAAGCATGGAGCACACTGTAGACACGCGTTTGTGCGACAGAACGGCTCTCTCGCATTGTATGACATGACAGATAACTAGTTGTCCAGTCCTGTTCCGTTCACACAGCGCGTGTGTTCCGAGAATGCGGTTGTGAGTCCTGAAAATTTACGGGTGTGAGTTCTGTTATGGAATACGGTTGTCACACGTGTAAATAACCGTACTGTAGGTGAATGTAACCATATTAATAACTCAAATACGGTATTGACAACCGTATTCTGCTGCTGTGTGAATGTGGCGATAGTATGTGATGGGGACATTCCCTTTTGAAAGTGAGTGAATGTGTGTGTATATAAAAGTGAGGTTTTGTGTGTGTGTTTCTAAAGGGAAACAGAGAGTGCTTGTATTACTTTCAACATTCAGTGAGTGTGTAATTGTCTAAAATAGCTTTGCGTCCCCAAACTCCCAACCATATAATCACAGTAGAACAATGCACTGAACATTAAGAGAGTGAGAGAGGTAACTTAAGACAAGTCTGAGGACTCTCATCACCTCCTCCATGCGCTATTCATCCATGCAGTGTGTAGATTCTCTTTATCCCCGACCCCTGAATTCCCCAGAAAAGTGTGTTTGTGAGTAATTTCCCTTCATGCTAATCTGAAACTGGAGAGAGTGCTAATGTAGCCTGGCAAGCTTCTCTGTTTACACAGTGAAAGAGAAAGAACGAAAGGAGATGGAAGGCATCAATTTCTTCCTCAGCCTCCTCACCTTTCTTTCAACCCAAACCTCATCCAGTTTAATCATTCATTGTCTTTTTATCTGTTAATGTCATTTAAAATGTGGCGCTTAATGTAAGTCCAGCTTGTGTCATTTACACCTTTTCCATTTCTTGTCCTCTCTCTCAGCGCCAAAGACCTAAAATAGAACTATCTTTTTTTTAGTGCTGTCTTCCAGTTCTGAAATTGGCGGCATGATGCTAGGGTGTTCTGGGTGGTTGGCAGAGCATTGCTGTATGGTTGCTAGGTGGTTGCTTACTGGCGCAAGTCAAAAGAGCCCACTTGCAAGTCTCTGATATTCCAGTCCCTAGATATAGCTTGGGCCCCTCCTTCAACGCAAGTCTAAGGATTTTTTTTCCACGTGTTTTATCATCTTCCAAGGTCTGATTCCTTAGAATAGCACACTTCTCAGCGAGCTGCGCTATTTTCGAGGTATCATTCATATCTGCAGCACAAACAGTGCAGTTTAATATCTAGCATTAGGGGTTTTGAACAAAAAAACATAAATATATGGAATAGCAATAGTGATTTCTGCCTTAGAAGTCACCCTTAATAAACACACGCCTCATGTTTTTTGCATTGTGTGCAAGTTTGGAGAGAGTTTCCTTCTAGGTCATTGAGCCAAACCCAGTTGCTTAAATTTCAAGATATGCAATGTATTCTGGTGCTCTTACCAAAAACAGCATTGTCTGGAACCCGGCAGGGCTCAGGGACTTAGAGTTTTTCCTTATTTCCTCCCTCATCTGCCTACACACACATCTCACATTATAGAACCAGTAGACTGTGAGAGCACAGACTCTCAATGCACACTGCAAATATTTTGTTTTCAGATATTTGAGTGAAAAATGTATAAAACAAGCATATATTTTAAATTCAACGCATTTGTGTGTCACTTATTTGCTGTATTATTTGTTTCAGACATCAGCCATCCTGTATTGTCATCTGCCATTAAATGATTAGTTCACTTCCAGAATAAATTTATCCTGGTAATTTATTCAGCCCCATGTCTCCAAGCTGTTCATGTCTTTCTTTTTTCATTTGAAAGAAATTAAGGTTTATGAGGAAAACATTCCAGGATTTTTCCCATATAGTGGACTATAATGGGGATCAGCGAGTTGAATGTCCAAATTGCAGTTTCAATGCAGCTTCAAAAGGCTTTACACGATCACAGCCAAGGAATAAGAGTCCTATCTAGCGAAACAATCTGGCCTTTTTTTAAAAGACGTTAAAATGTATTTACTTTTTAACCACAAATTCTTGTCTTGCACTAGCTCTGTGTCCATGCGAACATGCAAAGAAAGTCAACGCCCTTTACAAAACAAGGTAAAACAAGATGTCAGACGATTTTGAAGTGGAGGAGAAAATGAGAGTTTGAAAATGTTTTTTAGGGCTGCCCCCTAATAGTCGACTAACCGAAGAAGCTTGGTCAACCAAAATTTTATTAGTCGCAGAAAAATAAAAATTTAAAATCCACAGGAAGTGGTGAAGTCATGCAGTCTGTGATAGACAAATCATTAAAGGGGTCATCGGATACCCATTTTCCCCAAGTTGATATGATTATTTAGGGTCTTAGTGAAAAGTCTATAATATACTTTGGTTAAAAATTCTCAATGGTAGTGTAAAACAACACCCTTTTTACCTTGCCAAAATTAGCTCTGCAAAAATCATACCGTTCTGGTCGAGGCTGCTTTAAATGCAGATGAGCTCTGCTCGCCCCGCCCCTCTCTTCTCTCTGTGGAGTGAGGAGCCTGTTTACTTTAGCCGTATTTAGCCGCTAGACTTGCTAACTAGCACATTATTAGGAAAGGCGATTGCAAAGATTCATTAAAAACCCTTATACTCACTGCTGTAAGTGAAGCTGGATCACGAATGATTCGCACGAACATAGACGGATATATGTAGATTGGGAGACGCATTCCCTTCACAAACAAACGTAATCCACTGCATCTTCAGCAGCTCAGATGTCGGGAGTAAATGACGACCACTACGTTCATTATTACATCCAGCAACACAACATCTCAATCGCTCAATTCTTGTCTAACTTACATCCCTGCTCCGGCATCAAAACATGGAGGTTGCACTGTTACAACTGATCTTAGGTAAGACGCTCATGTCAGTCAGCTATCGTGGGAGCGGCCTCTGTGGGTGTGACGCCACAACGACAGGCGTCTGAGAATGGCTCGATTTGAAAAAGGGAATATTATTTTTACAGATTAATTAAAAATCATTGCATGGATTTTTATCATTATAGGGCAGATTTGTACATACACTGCCAACACACATTAATGTTCAAACAACATGACCCCTTTAACGGCTGGTCTATGTGATTTGGGCAGGACAACCAACTACTTGCAATCATTCATCGACCGCAAATATGGCTTATCGACTGAAATATGTAAGTAGTAGCAACTTTACTTGGCTGCTCAATCTAATGTTAACGAAGAGAAATTTGTGCTATAGAAGTGTCTGTACGGAGTGTGGAAGCTGAACAGTAGCATGCTCCCTGCATGACAGATGTTGGCGCTGGTGCGGTCACTTGCTTTTAAAATACTCCGTCATTCTTGGTCATACAGATAAGAGCAATACATCTTTTGAATCTGTAAAGACTCTACGTTTATTTGTGTGTGCTCACAATAACAACAAAACATTGCTCTTTTGTAAAATAATGAAAGCAAATGCACTTTCTGCCGTCTCGGAAAAGAATGAATTAATCAAAACTCTGTGTATATCTATAGAGAGCAAAATGTCTACTTTCAAATGAACCAATTCAAATGGAAAACAAATATTCTCAGATTATGTAATCCATATGAAACATGCATGCAGGCGCACCAGTAATGCGGGAGATGATGAGTCAGTGTCGCCGAATTCATCTTGCAAACAAAAACAAAGAAAACACTAGTTTATCATTAAATGATTAAAATGTTAATGCAGTCTCCTTACTGTTTTTCCCTGACATATTTATAATCATTACCTCTGTCAGTGTGCTGTGGCGAGCCTTGTGTTTGCGCTTGAGCGATTATTAGGCTATTTAGGCAATTAAAGGCTCATTATTATGATTTAAATGGTTTATTAATAAACGTGCGATTAGTCGACTAATGCTTAAAATGAACGACTACTAGTCGACCAGAAAAATCTTCAGTCGAGGGTACCCCTAGGGTTTTCACCCTACCCTACCTTTTTGAACCGGAGTACACAGACGAACTAACCACGCATTACCTTTCCAGCGTGATTACGTAATGTGTTAGGTCGCAGGTGCGCATCACAGAGCTAGTGCAAAATGAGCATTTGTGATTGCAAAGTGTATAAATTTTTATTTTTTTTACAAAATGACCAATCGTTTTGCTAAGACCTTATTCCTTGGATGGGATCGTGTAGTGCCTTTTAGGCTGCAGTGAAACTGCAATTTGGACCTTCAACCCGTTGACTTCCATTGAAGTCCACTATATGAAAAAAAATCCTGGAATGTTTTCCCCAAAAACCTTAATTTCTTTTCGACTGAAGATAGAAAGACATGAACATCTTAGATGACATGGAGTTGAGTAAATTATCAGGAAAAAAACACATTGGTTTGCCGCTAGTGCTGATTAGTCCCAGTGCTAAGAAAGTCCATGGCATCCTCTGTGTGTGTATGTGTGTGTACGCATACATGTGAAAGCGACAGATACATCAACCAGCTCAGCCACTCCGGCACAGCTTAGGGAAGGTCCCTGGGATAAAAATGAAATTACATTCATTATCAGAGGTTAGAAATCCTCACCACTCCATTTGGATTAGATCAGATTGGTGTGAGTTTGTGTGTGTGTGTGCGTGTGTGTTCGTCCATTTGCCAAAGGGTATAACCGGGCCAGACAGGCTAAGTGTTGTCTGTGTGTATGTGTGAGAGAATACCATGAGTCAGAGAGCGAATCAGTGGGCTAAGATTACTAGTCAGTGGTACTCTTTAAATTTGAGTTTTTATTAAACGGTCAATAAACAGACAAAAGCTCTTCATTTTTACGAAGACCAACATGGCTCCTTTGAGAGCTGTTACCAGGCAGGGGAATAAATAGCATGAATATCAGCATAATGGCTTTGGAGGCGACTGAAGAAGCGAGAGGAACGCTTCCCCAGAAAAAGAAAACATAGTCAATCCCAAATTCAATCTCTCCTGCTCTCCCAAAGCCTAGCCATGCTGTGATGAGGAAGCACAGAGCTAATGTGGCTGTCTTTCTGTCTAAAGAATTCTTTTCATGTTCTTTCCTCTTTTATATTTTTGTTCTTGCGTAATGTGGTGCCTCAGATATTTGGAGCAGCAGTCAAATTAAAAGCACATCAGAGAATTGTGGGAAGTGCAGTTTAGGCTGGGTGAGTAAGCACTTTTTCTTTTTGTTTGAGATTTCGGGGCTTAACTTGCAAAGGCCCTGATGACTGCTTATATCCTTTTGCATTTTAATATTCACATTCATATTCATTTTCAGCATTTGTGTGTCTTTTTATGCGTAAACTACCACAGGAATCAGTGCAGAGAAACTATTCTTAAAGGAATAGCGCATCTGAAAATTAAAATCCTGTCATCATTTACTTAAACCCACGTGCCTTCAATGGAACACAAAAGGAGAAGTGTAGCATAATGTCTTGGGTGATCTTTTGCATTCAGGGACATCACATGTTTTTTGTTCTTATGTGTCTTGTTAGTGACAAAATCATTTCTATTATATATATATAATATGTACAAATGAAAAAAACCTATTCCTTTAAATATCTCAGCAAAGTCAAGTGTTATTTTAAACTGTTGACATTTTCATATGTAGCGCAGGTGGGTTGAATACAACATATCTGAAATGCAAGCTTTTCTAACTTTTGTATGCAGCAGTCATTTGAAGTATAGTATTTGTTTGGATTTATGTGGCATTGAAGGCTGCAATCTTTTTGATACAGGAACAACGGTGAAGACAGTCCTCATTTGACATCAGCTTTCAGCAAAGCATTAGCAGCACGGTAGACCTGATCAGACCTCGAACCTGCAATGTTCAGTGATCCATCCAAACATTATCATCTGCTCATTTACCTACACTTTTATCCATCTTCAGAGAGCCCAAAGTCTGTCGGCTTACGTGTTCTCGCACCTTTTGACCTTTTCCTGTCTGTAGAAACCATCACAGCTGAGAGGTCGCAACATCACATCAAGTCTTGTGTTTACGAAGAGTTCAATCCCGAACTTCCCGTGTGACAACTCACCGCCTGAGGTATTTTTATAAAGCTGCGTATCAGGGGTTAAAAGCATTCTCGTGAAAAAAAGTCTGAAGAATCTTTCACTGTGAAAATCTGCTCAGTCTGTGGAACCCGCTTTGGTCTGTTACACACAGCCGCGAATTCGGTGCGCCTCAAATCCCTACCTGCGAGTCCTGACGTATTCTCTCACATCCCAGGTGAGAGACGCCAGCCTCGTTTGAGTCTCGGCTTTTCGGAGAGGAGATCCAAGAGTTGAATGCAGACGAACGTTAACCTTGATTGAATTTGACTCTGTGAAATCCCAGCGGAGACACAGAGAAGGACAGAAAGCAAAGAAAAAGACTTTAACAGGAGGGGACACCCACACACATGAGAATGACAGGAAGAGAAAGACAAACAGGGAGGGAGGGGTAGTCTGTGAACCATGTTCATTTTAATTAATCTCTTCTGTTAGTCAGAGCTGTATTTTTAGTAGTATTGTGAGTGAACTACATCTGGTCTCTGGGCCCCAAGGGAAAGCAGGCCAGTCTACGTACTGAACGTGTCTGTGTGTATGTGCGTTCTGTTAATATGCTTGTATATATGAGTCTGTGTCTTTTATTCATATACTTTTGTAGTATTTTATCCCCCCCACCAAATCCTTATATAACAATTAAAATGAATAGAGTTAAAGGGATAGAAAATGAAAATTCTGTTGTTAATTACTCACCCTCATGCCATTCCAAACCTGTAAGACTTTTGTTCATCTTCAGAACACAAATTAAGATATTTTTGATGAAATCCGAGAGCTTTCTGACCCTGCATAGACAGCAACACAACTACCACGTTCAAGGCCCAGAAAGGTAGTAAGGACTAGGGCTGCCCCCTAAAAGTAGACGAGAAGAGGCTTGATCAACCAAAATTTTATTAGCCGCTTAGTCGCAGTGTGTGCTATTGAAGTGTCTGTGTGGAGTGAGGAAGCTGAACAGTAGCGTGCTACCTCCATGACAGATGGAGGTGCTGGTGCGGCCACTTGCTCTTAAAAAACTCAGTCATTTTTGGTCATACAGATGAAAATAATACATCCTTCGAATCTGTAGAGACCTTTTGTTTATTTTTGTGCACTCATTAACGAAATATCAACGAAACGTTGCGCTTTTGTAAAATAATGAAAGCAAACAGAATGCGCTTTATGCTGTCTGTGAGCTTGAGCGTGAAACGTCAAAACTCTGTATATACTTGGCTTAAAAACATTCAAAAATATAGGCTAAAATCTAAATCTATAGAGAGTGAAATGCCTACTTTTAAATGAACCAGTTTATTAATAAAAGTTTGACTAATATTTGGCTAATGCTTAAAATAAACGACTACTAGTTGGCCAGAAAAAACGTCGAACGTCGAAGGCAGCCCTAGTAAGGACATCATTAAAATAAAAAGTTCATGTGACATCAGTAGTTCAACCATAACTTATGACGCTACTTTTGGTGCACAAAGAAACAAAAATAACGACTTTACTTAACGGTTTCTTCTCTTACTAATCTTACTACCTTTCTGGGCCGTTTGAACGTGTCGGTTGTGTTGCTGTCTATGCAGGGTCAGAGAGTTGTTGGATTTCATCGAAAGTGTCTTAATTTGTGTTAAGAGGAACGAAGGTCTTAGAACGTCATGAGTGTAATTAATGACAGAATTTTTCAGATCCTTTAGGATCTATATGTACTTGGACTGTATTGATTAGCTAATCTTTTTACATTATTTTGTATTTGTGAACTACTAATAAAAACATTTTTGTAAAGATAACGCAAAGTAACTGAAAAACTAAAATTGAACTAAATGTAAAAAATGTTGAATACACTGATAAACTGTAAACAGCAAAAGATAACCGAATGTTTATATTTTTGAGCTTGACAACGATTATAGCCGTCTGTCCGATTATGACATGCTGCATGCAGATGGCAATAAAGCATGTGACGTGGGTTTACCAAACTGTAAGTAACAAAGCAATTGGTTAAACTGTAAAGCTAATTGTGGAAACAGTGGCAACCAAATGTTCATGTGCTCATGAATCTGAATTCAGTACCATGACACTGATTTTTGAATTTAGTTTTGAATGTATTTTTTTCACTCTTAATTATTTGTTTTGTAGTTTTTTTTGTAACACTTTAGTATAGGTAACAATTCTCACTATTAACTAGTTACTTATTAGCATGCGTATTATTAACATATTGGCTATTTATTAGTACTTATAAAGCAACTATTCTGCATGACCGTAATCTACATTTCTAATCCTACCCAGTACCTGAACTTAACAACTACCTTACTAATTATTAATAAGCAGCAAATTAGGAGTTTATTGAGGCAAAAGCCAGAGTTAATGGTTTGTTAAAAGCGAGAACTGGACCTTAAAATAAAGTATGACTTTTTTTTTTATTTTAGTTTTAACATTTTAGGCCTGCCAAAGTGTCATTAAAAATGTTTAATGCTGATAAATGGGAACATTAGTGTATGTCTACATACTAGTACATCAGACTTTCAGAAGAAAATACAGCTATATTTATGTGAAAATTTTTCTTTATGTTTCTTAAACTCTGACTTAATTAGGCTTAAATTTCAGCATTTTAAACATCTCACTTATGACCACTGAAGTGTAAAGTAAACATCTCAAATGTGTTTGTGTAAGAGTATTTATGTAACTGAAAAAACTAAAATTGAACTTAACTCAAAAAATTTTGCTGAATACACTAATAAAACAGCAAAAGATAACTGAATGTTTATGTTTTTGAGCTTGGCGATGAATGGAGTCGTCTGACCTGATTATGACATGCTGCATGCAGATGGCATAAAAACGTGACGCAGGTTAACCAAACTGTAAGTAACAAAGCAATTGGTTATACTGTAAAGCTAAATGTGGAAACAGTGGCAACCAAATGTTCATGTGCTCATGAATCTGAATTCAGTACCATGACATTGATTTTTTAAGTTAGTTTTGAATTGATTTTTTCACTCTGAAATTATTTGTTTAGGTTTTTTTGGTCAGTTTTATAGTATAATTTTTGTTTATTTTAAGTTTTAGCATTTTAGGCCTGCCAAAGTATCATTTAAAAATGTTTAACGTTGGTAAATGGGAGCATTAGTGTATGTCTACATACTAGTACATCAGACTTTCAGAAGGCGAAGACAATACGGCTATATTTATGTGAAAATTTCTGTTTATGTTTGCATCCTAAACTCTGACTTAATTAGGTTTAAATTTCAGCATGCATTTTAAACATCTCACTTATGACCACTGAAGTGTGAAGTAAACATCTCAAATGTGTTTGTGTGAGAGTATTTTTGAGTATGTATGTGTGAAAGTGGTAATAATATATTATTCTTGTCAGCAGTTGTAGGATGTCCTGGTCTCACCTTGCTAGCACCCGGCATGAAATCAGAGCAGAGTGAAAACACGTACGCAGGCTTAAGCCAGAGGGCTAAAAAAGAAACTTTTGTCAAATTTCGGGACGTTTTTGCTATGAAATTAGACCTGTGCAGGTTCAAAAGTAGGTGCCAATATATGTAATGCATCCAGGTGTAAATGTAGATCTCAAGAATTGTAACGTACTATATAACCAGCAGCCGATGTCTGGAAAAGTTCCGGTGCCATAGTTTCATGATGGCTGGTTGATTCCTTGAAAGCTTTATTACTTAGCTAGGGTCTTTTCGCTCAAAATGAACAAGGAGCAAGCCTATCGTGGTGCGGGGGTGTTAATAAGTGGAGAGAAGCTCTATTGCTGCACTCCTTGGCAGTAAATAACATCCTGATCGGTTTATCCTACGCAAAAGTCTGACCCGACGTACATTTAAATTGCTCCATAAGCACTGTTCACAGAGACATTTCCTCCAGCAGGCAATTGTTGTATCATGCCCTGTGAGTAACGCTGTCTTTCTCTTGCCATCTCTCTCATCGTCTTGGTACACGTTGTGCAGAATGGACCATTTGGCAGGCGTGTGCGGTTGGCCGGACCAGAGTGGCTCTCAGATGGTGTTTTTTGGACAAGTCCCTTGAGAGCAAAAGGGAGGACGCAAAAAATGGCCATTGTCCAGTGGTGTTTTGGACCCATGAGCCTCTCCTGGGTCTCAGTCAGCCTGTGCAATCACTTGCTGCCTGCTTCATGCCTCCTGAAGTGCTGGCCAATGAGACGCCTTTTGAGGATTGAGTTGGACCCTTGCGCTCAGACTGACACCTAGCGAGACAACATACAGATAATGTTCAAATAGTTGTTGGAAGCCAGATTAGACGTGTCCTCTTCCTCATCTTTAGCCTCTTTACACGCTCGTCCATTTCAGATTTTTCCGCTTGTTTTCTCTCTATGGTTCCTTTAGCCATTGTTCCTTACCTTCTCAAACCCCTCTTTGTCTTTTCTTCACCTAAGTCACCCATATTCTTCTTTTTTTGTTCTTTCCTTCTTTCCCCCTCTGCCGTTCGCCTCTTTGCATGTGTGGGCGTATTCTCAGCACAGCCTACCGAGTGTGTGAGTGCGCTACAAATCTCTCTTCTCGCTGCTCCATCCAGCGGAGAATAAAAGAGTCTTTTCATTTTTCAAAAATAAACTCCTTTGGACAGGAGAGGGAAGACGAACACCAAACAGGCTGTTAGATCGATCTGCCACCCCAGGGATGCTTTGATTTGGGAGGCTTAATCAATGCGTTTGTAAATGCATACATCATAAACTTGACTTTTGCAAAGTTGCACGTTGTGCGGCACTTGGAACACACGTACGCACACGCCTGTGCCTCGCTTTCTCTTGATCTTGTGTTTCTGTCAGTTAAACAAAGCTTACAGTGCCAAGGTTTGCTGAAAAACTGCCTTGTGTTTTGGTCATGAAAAATAGATTTGAAAATAATGCAGAGGATGGCAACTGAGAATCACTATGTCCTCCTAACTTTTATAGGGAAGTTGTTAAACGAATAGGTCAAACTTCTTTGCGACCTTTTTGTTTTACTAATGCAACGTCTGTTTAACCTTTTTAATGTTCAGGCAGGGAAATTTAACTGGTGTTTCTACTGTATACCATCTTTTATTGATTTTGGAACAACTTTCTTGTCAAAAAAACATACTTCTTACTCTATTCCTGATGTCAGCCTTTTAAAGGTGCATTCAGTAGTTCTTTAGGTTGTATTAGCATTGCTGTTCTTTGTGGACTTTAAAGAGATAGTTCACCCAAAAATGAAAATTCTGTCATTAATCACTCACACTCGTGTTATTCTAAACCTGTAAGACCTTTGTTTATTTTCCAAACACTAATTAAGATATTTTTGATGCACTCCGAGAGCTTTCTTACCAATGGAACTGTTCACGTTCAAGGCCCAGAAAGGTAGTAAGGACATCGTTAAAACAGTCCATGTGACATCGGTCATTCCCCCTTAATTTTATGAAGCTATGAGAGTACTTTTTGTGCACAAAGACAACAAAAAGAACAAATTAATTCAACAATTTCTTTTCTTCCATCTTCGACACACATTCATGAGTGTATCACTATGGTTGAACCACTGATGTCACATAGGGTATTTTATCAATGCCTTACTTCCTTTCTGGGCTTTGAACGTGGTAGTTCCGTTGCTGTCTATGCAGGGTCAGAAAGCTCTCGGATTTCATCAAAAATATCTTCATTTGTGTTCCGAAGATGAACAGAGGTCTTACAGGTTTGGAATGACATGAGATTGAGGGTGAGCTATCCCTTTAAGTACCAATACCACAGTTACACTGACCCCAGTGAGTTTAGAGCGTGGTTTACACAATAATTAATGCTTACTTGTCCAACAAAAAAGATGCGAATTGGGTATTTCTACTTAGGATTTTCTCTGTCATATAATAGTTCCAACTCATGTTTGCTGTACCGATGTTTTTGTTCGTTTTTGATCTTTGTTGGCCTTTTTACCTTTTGGCTTCAGGCCTTTTCTTCTTCTTTGACCATACACGTATGGATTGTGTTTCCACTGTCAAATTTCTACTACACCACTACATTGTGCTACTAGCTCCTGCAGAGATGACAGCCAATAAGTGTGAGGATTCTCTCAGACACTTTGTGAAACGTAGCGGGTCACGTCATTTCAACATGGCAAAATACATTGAGAGTGTTGACAATTAAAACATTCTGTGCGCACTCTCAGAAAAAAATTGTACAAAGGTTGTCACTAGTGCAGTATCCTTTCAAAAGATACTAATATGTACACTTTAGGTACTAATATGCACCCTTCAGAGGTAAATAAGGTAAAAAGATGTAAGAGTTTTGAAAGGGTACTGCCCTAGTGAAAGCTTTTGTACTTTTCTCATGTTCTCACCATTCTGCTGACTCCAAACAAATACACAGTTTATTTCTTAAAGGGGCCATGAACTGAGAAATCAAAATTCCGTTGATCTTTTGACATATAAGAGGTCATTGCAGTATGAAAACATCCTGTACGTTTCGGAACTCAAAACCTTCTTGTTAGTCTGAAATCATCTTAATTGAAGCTAAGCTGCCAAAACGACAGTTTGTGGAATGTGCCACTTTTATGAGGTAATAGTGCGGCTAAACACCTCCTCCGCATAAGCTCAACGCCTGCTTCTACGTTACTGCCTGTTTAGCCCCGCCCACCGATTCATGCCAAATGATAAACTTTATTTGATTAGCTTTGTTTTTAATGAAGATTCAGACCATATCAGTAAGAACTTGGTCCTTTGTTCACTTCATTTTAACATTGTTACGTTTACAAACAAGGGACAGTTCGACACAGGATTTTCAGAAAGATTGAAACAAAATGACGATGCTGTGCTGAATATATTGGATCCGACAGTAATGTCGCACCCACCACACAAGTGTGAGTAACTGTTTTTATTTCGTGGTCAGTATTGCTTTGTCTTTCATATGTACTGCGTATTTATGAATTTTTAACCTAAATCACAGCAGCGTCCATCTATGAAGGATGTAGGTTGTCAAACATAAACAACTGTTAGCTAATCATAGCAGTGGACGTTTACTCCCGAGTCTTCAATCCGCCACATCTGTTCAAACAGAACGTTCTGATGAGGGGGGTCAAAACGCGACAGAAAATAGCCTATTACTTCTAAAAAATGCTTTTTTTTAATGTAAAAATCTTGATAGCATTATAAGTGAACCTCAGAGAACAGTACAAATAAAAAACAAAGGCAGTTCACGACTCCTTTAATGTGTAAAACTTTTTAAATTAGCACCAAACTGCTGACTGTATCTTTCACTCCAACCATAAACTACCCCTTAAATGAGGCAGAAATGATAGATGGATAATGTTGTTGAATCTTCACTTTAAAGTGATAGTTCACCTAAAAAAATGGAATTACCCCATGATTTAGTCACCTTCAAGCCATCCTAGGTGTATATGACTTTCTTCTTTCAGGCGAATACAGTCAGAGTTATATTAAAAAACATCCTGGCTCTTCCAAGACTTATAATGTTAGTGAGTAGTGGTTGAGATTTTAAAACAAAGTGCATCCATCCACCATAAAAAGCACTCCACACGGCTCCAGGGGTTAATAAAGACCTTCTGAAGTGAATCAAATGGGTTTTGTGTAAGAAAAATATCCTTATGTAAAACTTTATAAACTGTAATCTCTAGCTTCTGCTAACAGTTGTACGCACATTCACAAGAGAGTGGTGTTCCAGCGGATGACGAAGGATGTAGATGTAGCATAAACTCTGGTGAGAATATGCTAATCTCTGGAGAACCAAGTTTTGTTTACAGCAAAGGAAATCCAGTCTCCTCTTGGCTTAGATCGAAATTCTCTGTCATTTTTCTTTACAAATCCTCGTTTTGGACTTCTAAAACGAGCATGCGCTGGAACGTCACTCTCTCTTGGATGCGTGTATGAGAGATTACAGTTTATGAAGTTTTAAATATGGATGTTTACACACGCATCAGTTCACTTCAGAAGGCCTTTATTAACCACCCAGAGCCATGTGGAGCACTTTCTATGTATGTCTGCAGTTTTTTTGGGCTTCATAACCTTAAACCCCATTCACTGGCATTATAAAGCTTGGAGGAGCAAGGACATTTTTCAATACTCCAAAAAACTCCAGTTGTATTCATCTGAAAGAAGAAAGTCATATACATCTAGAATACATCCTAAGCATAATCTGAAACTACGAAACTACGTAAAAAAAAACCTTAATAAATCTTTTACCAAGACTAGCGAATACTGATCCAGAATCCATGTGTTTCACAAACATTGTATTTCTGTACATAACAAAAATGTTGCGTGTGCGCCATTGTGCTTTGACTCGAGTAGGTTTTCAGAGTAGTCACTAATATGCTAATGAGTTGTTTTACATATCTGCTCTCTACTTTGCTTTTTGCTTTGAGTTAGCCCTAGTGTTATGTTAAAAGCTTCTCATTATGACCAATTGGAAGAGACAGAATTCAGTGTCCTACATAATTCTGTCAGGAAGAGCTGAACAGTATAATATTAAGTGTTCTTCCAACAGTTAGTTGTGCAGTAGAGGGGATAACAGTAAACCAGCCTGTATGTAATCAAAATTGTTGACTCACATTGCATATACCATAGTGCATGAAAGCTGAGCATCTGTGCATTACTGTCTACCACTCATCAGTAGAACCGTCTGGATTCTTAGAGTAGTAACAGTTTGTTAGTGAGTCATATGCATGCTGCTTGTCTAGGCTTTGTGGTCTGTTTTTTCATACGTAACCACAAGTGTACCTATTTTTCTTTTTGTTTTGTTCATTTTTGACTTTGGGAAAAGATATAGTATGAAATAGTGCCAAGGAATGAATCATTTTATTTTTTTAAAAGATACAAAGCCTAAAATAAAGACCACTGGAGAAGCGCTTATTACTCACAATGCACCCTGTTAAAATATTCTTCCATTTTGTGTGGTGTAACGAAGCATGTGTGACACAAATGCTGAGCTCAGCTAGTCTGTCTTTGAAAAGAGAGAGTTCTCTGTAAGGGTGCAACAGAGGGAGGGTGCAAGAGAGTGAGGGAAAGGGGCGTGAATAAAACAGACAGCAAGGACAAGACGATGTGTGAAAACTTTAGCACAGGGACATAGGAGACCGAAGTTGGACAAGTAGTTTTTTTTTTTTTAGCTTTTTCTTTGCTTATTTTTCTGTGCCAGTGCTATAATTTAATGTGAAATTTAATGGGGTTTTTTTGCATTCTGCACTGCTTCCAATTTTATATTGTATTATAGTCATGGCCAAAAATATCGGCACCCTTGCAATTCTGTCAGAAAATGCAACACACTTGGTATTCACATGCTTATTGTTTTTGTTTGCATCGCAACAACATAGAAAAACAGAGAAGAAAAGTCAAACTTGATAAAATTTCATACAGAACTCAAAAATGGACTGCACAAAATTATTGGCACCTTGTCAAAATTGTAAGAAATAATTGCTTTTCAAGCATGTGATGCTCCTGTAATTTGTATTTAGACACACCTGTGGCAAGT
>JAHKKF010512927.1:1949-12512 GCA_019740295.1 Labeo calbasu | reverse complement strand
TGTTCAAAAAAATCTTACTGTTCAAAATCTTGACTATTGACCCCAAATGTTCAGCAGATTTGATTTTTTATACAATAAGAATGAACAAAAGCCTAACCTTTGACATGACTCTTGAAACCAGGATATGGCGTAAATACTGCATCAGTTCTTGCACAGCTGTCCTCTATACACCACATAGGAAAGAAGTTATTGTTAATTTTTAGATTAATTATTAATGACCAATTAATCACTGCCTTACACACATGCAACAGTAAACACTAAGTAAATGTCCAAAGCAAATGACCTGATTTGGTAGAAATAAAGAGCTTTTAACACCTGGATGATTCAGTCTGTGAATGATGGGTGCATTCTGACCTCACGACCATGGAAATCAGCACTCTTACAAACATTGGCAATTGTGCAGTAACCCATCTGACCACCCCCCATGCCGCCAGTGCCCTCCCATTCTCACCCTGATTGCAGTCGATCACGTTGCAAAACTCCCTCACATTGTTTTCATTGATCTCCAGCTGTTTGCGCTCTATAAATGCAGATATCCTACGTTCAATCTGAGAAAATGAGAAAGAGCGAGAGAGAGCAATGAGAGTCGGACTGATGAGCTATTGAAGAAAAAAAAAAATCAATCCACTGTCTTCTTTTTTGCTGTTTAGTTATAATGAGGAACACTAGGCCATATGGGCTGCATGACTAACAAGTGACCGCGGTGGACACAATTATTCCAAAAATCAAAATATTTCTCACACGCAACCATTTCAGATAGTTGTGATTTGCTTGGGCCTTTTATTACAGTGACTGTAAATAAATAAGCAATAAAAATGAGGGCCTCCTTGTCCTTCGCCCACATGCAATTTCAGCGTGTAATGAACATCCACTTCATAACATTGCAAGGACCAGGACCTCTCTCAGGACTCTCAAAGTGGGTGGCTATTTGTTTCTCTCTGAAGGAAAGCAGGCGGTGAAGGAGCCTTCCATTCATTCTCAACTACCCGTCCACAGATAGCAATTCACACTCCCTACGACTGACCAACTGGGGCAGATTACATGCAAATAATAAATAGACACTGTCAAACATTTAACTTTAATTGGATTTGGGACAAGAGATTGCTTGAATGCTTGCAAAAGTGAATATATTTCGTCTAACAATAATCATGGTAAATACAAATAAAACCAATAATAGCCTAACTGTTCAACTAAATGGGATAAAATATTATACAACGTAATGCCTTTGTCACTGGCAGCATAAAGACATAACAGCTGTCTTTGAAAAAAAGATGTTCAGTTTTATCACTATGCTCACTCCTCTTTGTGGGAATACAAAATTAAAATGTTTTTAAAAAGCCCAATAATAAAAAATAAATAAAATATATATTATATACACAAATACACAGTATGTCTATATTTTGTGTAGTGGTATGTTTGAGGGGTTTTACCTCAGATTTAGCAGCCTTTATCTGCACATTATCACCGATTTGAGTCTTGTTACGATCCTCATGGACAACAGAGTGGTCAGATGTGGGACGCTCTGTGTCAACCACCATCTGCTCAGATGTATCTGCTGTTGCTTTCCTGTCACTGTTGGTTGGGTTGGAGTGGCCTTCAGATTCTACAATTTGCTTCAGATTTTCAGAGACTGACTGGAAGAATCAGAAATTTGCAAATACATGAAGTGAAAACATTTTGCTCCATCTGATCATCATCACAAAATAAACCTTGATACAGGTTTCCCACGGGTCCTTGAAATCCTTGAAAGTTTCAAAAAAAATGTCAAGGCCCTGGAAAGTTTTTGAAAATAAACATAGACATAGATAATAGATACAGATTCTCGAAAGTGCTTGAATTTATTTTGTGCAAGAAGTTTTCTGAAAAATTATTCCATATTATTGCTAATGTGTTATTTCACATTTCGTGTCCTATGCATACTAGCTTTCTTGATTTACATTAATTACATGCATTTACGCGTTACATGAACTTAACGTTACATGAACCTAAGCTCTTTTCAGTAAAATCCATCCAAAAGTTAATAGCAGATTATTTTAAAATACAGTATAGGATGTACCAAATATGTAACTGTGTTACAAGGTGACACGATGTAACCTTGCTCTCACTTGAAATGTGTCCCCTCATTAAGTCCTTGAATTTGAGGTTACTGGACCTAAATTTGAAGTTTGAAATTTGAAAACAAGGTGTGGGAACCCTGTTGATAGCATGTTCAGAACACTTTACTGAGAGAGAAAATTATGTTTTGCCCTGTCTGGGTTTATTTTGCAATAATTAATGTGCATACTCCCACATTAAGGCCTTATACAGGACAAAATATTAAATATTTCATCAACTTAAACAAGACTGAGGGGTAGATGTACAATGACACAATAGCACAACAGTACAACCACTGTCTAATATATATTTTTTTCATTTTCATTCATTCTGCATGGGTAAAGTAATAGTAGTAGTAATAACAATATTAATAACAATAATAATAATAATAATAATAATAATAATAATAATAATAACTGAGTAAATGCAACAAGTGACTAAATAAGTAATTAAATACATTACCAGTCAAAAGTTTTTGAACAGTAGGATTTTTAATGTTTTTAATGTTCAAGTCTCTTCTGCTCACCAAGCTTGCATTTATTTTATCTAAAATACAGCAAAAGCAGTAATATTGTGAAATATTTGTATTATTTAAAATAACTGCTTTCGATTTGAATATATATTTAAAAGTAATTTATTCCTGTGAGCAAAGCTAAATTTTCAGCATCATTACTCCAGTCTTCAGTGTCACATGATCCTTCAGAAATCATTCTAATATGCTGATTTGCTGTTCAAGAAACATTTATTATTATTTTTATTATTATCATCAATATTTAAAACAGATAAGTACATTTGGTGAGCAGCAAGATAATTTATTTAAAAAAACATTAAAAATCTTACTGTTCAAAAACTTGACTGGTAGTGTAAATAAATGGCAATAAAATATTGTGAGAAAAAAAAACTACATACAGCTCAGTTGTCATTGATTATATACAAAAAAGATTTAATGATTAATCAATCAGAATCATGTATCATGTAGAGGTGTGTAATTAAATCATATAATGCATATGAAACTACAGTCTTTACCTGTAGTTTGAAGATGTGCTGTTGTAAACAGGTGTACACATGAGATGGCTGAAGTTCAGAGATGTTCACATTGTTGACATTGGCACTGACGCTCAACACTTTATCACCCACTTTTACCTGGAAAACAAAGACAATATTCTTGTTATATCTAAACTGATCTTTTGCTTTTGATGGGTGTCCCTGCTGAAAAAAGAAAACCAAACTTAAACCAACTTAGGTGGCCTCTCTGCCTGATCTGTTTATTGGTTTGAAAGGGATTTTGGCCACTTGTCAGTTTATCAGACAGGGAGTAAAACCAGGGTAAACCAGCAAACATCAGCTAACGTTAGACCAGCTGAGACCATAAGGCTGGTGTTTATTTCAGCACGAATATTAAAACAAACATATGCATTCATTTTTATTGCTTGCTGTTTGTTAGTATTGGGTCATAAACACATAACATGGTTGATCTTGCTACTTTAAAAAAAAAAACTAGAGGTTTTATAAGACTCAAGTGGTACGTTAAAATAACGTTAAATGTTATGTGCTCTATAAATTGTGTTACTATCCCGGTTTTCCCAACCCTGTTTCAAAGAGCATCTTATTTATACAAACCTTTGCGCCAAATTCAGCGAGGGACTGGATAATAGAGCCAATGCAGTCTCTGAATACATCCCGGTGTCTCCCGTGATGTGAAATCTGGTTGCTGCGCTGTTCTTGTTTACTTGCAGCACACGCATCGCGTCTGTCTCCGTCCGCCGCCATCATGCTTCCGCTCCTGACGGCAGCGCTGATTGGACTAACGCGCGCTGTATAACATGACCTCACTTCCTTTAGAAATGTACACTCTGGTCGTGGTTCCAAAATTTGAAATCAAAACAAAGGTAATTTTACTTCAATTTTAAAAGTTCAAGTTTAAAGTTCAAGAAAATTCATATTTAATGAGTTTAACATTTATTATGTCCAATATTATGTCGTGTTATATTCTGTTCTGTTTTTACATTAGACAATACATCCGTATTATTTAAAATAAATTAGGTAATAATAATAATAATTAAAAAAGATAAAATGTACCTTGTTTTTTGGACATGGTACCAAGTTAAAACCATATTTTCTGGACATGATATTACCTATGATTACCTATGATTTTTTACTTTAAGTATCCAAGAAATGTCTATATTAGTCTGTCTTTATTTCATATGTCTAGTAACCTTAACATGTTTTAAATGTATATACTGCAGGCTATGAAGCTATAATAATTATATGACACTATTTTACTATGTCCTTGTTACACGTTTTATGTATAGTATAGTACTAACCAGGGCACTTTAAAATAAAGTATAAACAATATTTTATAAGCTTTTCTGTCAAATATTATATAACATATAATAGTTGTAACTTATTTTTAAGTTAATGCATTTGTTAAGACAACAATAGCCAGTAAACGTTGTTCATGCTATACCTTTTCTATAGGCTAGTGGTCAATGTAGTCAAGGTTTGTTTTGAATCATAAGAATGTTACTCTTCTTGTTAATCACTTCCCCTGTCAATCAAAGAAGCGATAACTCAGTTGAGCTTGTATACTGTGGCCAAAAAAATGTGACCTTTAAGACAAACTGAAGGGTTTTGACATTGGTTCAGTATCCATCATATTCAGCGTCAGACGTTTCACTCTTTAGGGGATATTTGTCAGATTGTGCTCACCACTCCAAGTTTTTCTTCCAGGGAGCGTTTTGAAAGGCAGGCTGCCCGTTTATAGCAATACTGACTGTCAAACAATAGTGTAAGGGCAATAGGGATGGGAAGCTGCTCACAATGGTGCTCTTTTCTGTCCCGAGAAAGTGTGGGAAAATCTCCCTCGTCTATTCATACATTTTTTCTTCTTTTTTTCCATATAATGAGGAGACTGATGAACGCAACAACTGAGAAAAAGAACAATTACCATCAATGACAAAGCACAAGTGCTCGGTGCTGAACCCTGTAATGTCTTCTGGAAGGGTTAATCATTTTAGGAAGGGTTTTGGAGACAAACCTTTCAGCTCCAGTCCTTTCTGTGGCGCTCTTTAATTCCTCCAGTTGGAAGAGAACTGTAACACTTGACATCCTCTTACACTCTGTGCTGTTTGAGCATATTCCCACGCAGCAGGACACATGAAGAGAGGTGCCTCGGGTTGGCTACTAGGATAAACCAGGGTTTTAGTACAATATGTTTTAGAAACGTCTTGCTGATTTCTTCTGTAAATGTAATTCAAACAACATGGTTTAACAAGTGGTGAGATGCATATACAGTATTCTTTCTTCAGTCAAAAAGAAATTAAGGAAAACATTTCAGGATTTTTCTCCATATAGTGGACTTCAATGGGAGCCAACGGGGTTGAAAGTCCAAATTGCAGTTTCAATGCAGCTTCAAAAGGCTCTACACGATCCCAGCCGAGGAATAACCACAAATGCTTATCTTGCACTAGCTCAACCTCACACATTACAAAATTATGTTAGGAAAGGTCACACACGATGTAGGCGGAAGTATCGACCCAGTGTTTACGAAGCGAACGTGCAAAGAAAGTCAAGCGCCCTTTACAAAAAAAAGGTAAAACAACGATGTCAATCGATTTTGACGTTTTGAAGGAGAAAATACTATAGTACCTTTCTGAACCAAAGTACACCGACAAGGAACTAACCATGTGTGACTTTTCCAATGTGATTATGTTATGCGTGAAGTTACGGACGTGGATCGCAGAGCTAGTGCAAGATGAGCATTTGTGGTTTAAAAGTATATAATTTTTTTTTTTTTTTAGAAAATGGCAGATCGTTTTGCTAGATAAGACCCTTGTTTCTCGAACTGGAACATGTACAGCCCTTTGAAGCTGCATTGAAACTCCAATTTGGACCAAGTCCACTATATGGAGAAAAATCCTGGAATGTTTTCTTCAAAAACCTTCATTTATTTTGAACGTCTTGGATCACATGAGGGTGATTTTATTTTTATTTATTACATTTTTTATTCTGGAAATTAATTAATCCTAATGTTTTTGAAACAAGTCTCTACACTCACCAAGGCTGTATTTATTTGATTAAAAAACTTTGTGATTATTGAAAATGTTATTGCTATTTATAATAACTATTTTTTATTTTAATATATTTAAAAATTGTACTTATTCCTGTGATGACAAAGCTGAATTTTCAGCACCATTGCTCCATTGTGTCACATGATCCATCAGAAATCATTCTAATATGCTGATTTGCTGCTCATGAACTGCAAAAAAAAAAAAAAAAAAATGTGTGGAAACTATTATACTTTTCCCCTGGATTCTTGAATGGAAAAATGAACAGCATTTATTTTTCTTTTCCTTTATTTTTCATAACATTATAAATGTGTTTACTGTCACTCATTATCAATTTCACACATCCTATAAAAATGAGTAATGTAATATACATAATATAACAGTATAATATATAGTATACTATAAGCAAAAGATTGTTTTTTTCTTCCATATGATTTGTTTTCAATGATCCTTTATGGATCATGATCCAAAACTACTTTACACTGTGAACAACACTGTTTACATTGCTCTCGAGGCACTCAAAAATGACCCTTGTTGACATTCAAATAACACCAAGTACTTTACAAGCATACTACAAACAATTCTTATACACACTAAATATCTGAATGATTGTGTTGGTGTATTCAATGAGATAAGCAGGCCCTCTGAGTCTCATGTACATTGAAAAAAAAAAGAAAAGTTTCTCCGAGAGATAAATTACATGCATGGTGTTATGGAGCTTTAGAAACCCAGCAACTGTGAGCTGAATGTGCAAAAGCAGATCTAACATAATTGTTTCACCTATATCCTGTTCAGCCGCATCTCTTAGTAAAAATAATTTTGCCTTTGTATCCCGTTCTTTCTTTCTCTCTGTTTTACACTACAGTGTAAAAGAGCATATGAAAAAAGAGGTCAATGGGGAGTCTGAAAGAACCTGAAAGAGAGAGGAAGAGGACCATTCAATTTAGAAATATCTAAGACATACCTAATATGTAATAGTGACCTCAGGTGCTTTCATCTATATCTGCTGTACAAATAGTGATCAGATTTTATAGAAAGAAAGCAGCCCTGTCAGCCATGTTTTCATTTCTTCAAAGCAACCTTAAGGTATATTAGGTACACCATGTCCGAATCAGTAAGAATCTATACATTTGCAACATATTTCTGACATGTAGCTGATGTTTGTAGAAAGTAGCCTGTTTTGTGCATCATTTCTGCATGAGGTATGGATATTTTCTATTAAAATCAAGGAGATATTACTGAAATGATCAAGAATACAACACTGTGAAATGCTGTGAAGTTTAAACAAAAGAAAAACATAAAAAAGATACAGGAGTAACACAACATTGTTTCCATTGTAAATGTATTGGATTTACTGTAATGATGAACAAAGTCACAGTATACCAACTTATAACTTGTCAGTTTGCTTCATTATTTCATAATTTCTTGTTTACAGACAGAACTGGGTAGATTACTTGCAAACTGTAGTCTGTTACTGATTTTAAATTAAACAACAAAAATTGTAGCTGGTAACGTAATCTAATACATTGCACATTTTAGGTAATATAATCAGACTACTTTTAGATTATTTTTGACCTAACTCGTTTATCACATTGATTTAAATAGGTTAATCTTGTACCATATTGATATAAAAATGACAAAGAGTAAGAAAATATATTCGTCACATTAAATTTTACGCGTAGGTTTCCCAAACTGGGAACTGCAGGAGGTTTGTGAGTTTAATGAAAAACTAATAATTAATTAAATCATAAAAATGTAAAAATAAAACAGATCATTCAACATCAAACAAAATAAAACACTTACTAAAAAAAATTAAATCTTTGCTTGCTTTGCTTTGCTTTCATATCATGTGACCGTTAACCAATGCCAGAGAACCATGAACATGTAAATGTGATATTTATTTTAAAATCTCAGGGGTACTTCAAGTAAATGTATTAGGTGAAAGATGTTCAGATGACAAAAAAAATTGGGAAAGCCTGCATTACATGTAAATAAAAAATAACACATATTTCTGCATTTTAATGTGTTTGAAAGACCAAAGTTCTCCAAAGACATAGTTACATGGTCAAATAACTTACTAAGTGGTAATTCAAATGAAAATAAATTAGTGTTCATCAGTAGTTGATGCAATGTTGAAACACTTCTTATACCTGAAATGGTTTTTGTCAATCTGTTGATCAAATGCTGTGTCGTCACCTGACTAATGACTAATCTTTTTGAGTGTAATTAAGCAGTAGGCTATTTTAGAAAGGAACGTTTAAAAGAAGAATTAGGGAGAATCAAGAAATTATGAATAATTTATTGCTATTGTGTGAATGATATGTAATCATGTAATCAATAAAATGTAACAGTCTGATTACAAGTATTTTAAAATGTCATTTAATGTAATTACAAGTACTTAATTTTTCCAGATTACATGTAATCAGTTACTACCTACAGTAGCTCTGTTTGCAGAACAACTTAATGATTTTCTTATCAATATATTAAGTTTGTACAGTATTTAGTGGAACACCACCCTGTCAAATGATAGGGTTATTCAGTACATTTACATTTATGCATTTGGAAGGTGCTTTTATACAAAGTGACTTTACACTGAATCCAAGTAATATATTTAAGTTTGGTAACACTTAGGGAACATTTCTTACTATTAACTAGTTACTTATTAGCATTCCTATTATTAACACATCGACTGATTATTACTACTTATAAAGCACCTATTGTGCATGGCCATGTTCTACATCCCTAAATCCGACCCAATACCGGAACTTAAAAACTACCTTACTAATTATTAATAAGCAGCAAATCGGGAGTTTTTTCAGGCAAAAGCCATAGCTATTGGTTTGTTAATAGCGAGAACTGGACCTTAAAATAAAGTGTGACCTTAAGATCTAGTTAGTTTTGGTGCTATAAAGAAGGCTAATGAAAATAATGGAAATGTACATAACGTACAGTTCAATTTTCTGAAAGGTGACTCATGTTGTACATAACTAACTATTATACAAAAATACTGTAAAAATGTGACTTGCTCACCAGGTAAGAGATGTATTTGCACCAAAATATTATACGGTTTGTCTGGAAACAGCATTTGACGTCAAAAAAAAGATATTGTACCTTTTTTAACAAATAGCAAATAAGCATATTTGCTTCTTTAATAAGCATCTTTGCATTTAGTGTTGCTTTTGCCAACATTATCATAACAGACCTGTGTGCTGTTGGCTATTTTTAGGTCATGTGAGAAATATTTAGTTCATACTTACACTCTGAAATTTTTTGGTCCTAAATATACATCATGAGGAATATTTTACAAAACACTGATTCTTAAAGACTAATCAAGAAAACAAAGAAAAAAATTAAGGATGAAAGAAAAACAAATGATTTAATGCTATTTTCCTCTCTTGTGCAATGAGTCGATTTTGTAGAAGCATCTTAGAAGTCAGACAATTAGCAAACATTACAATTATTTCTTCGCTAATGAAAGTCAACTGTACTTTTTAAGAGTTTAATTGAAAATCCATCTAATACCGTTGTGTCTTTTATTGATGGGGATTTGCTCCTGCAGCCTTGCTAAGTTTTCTCCCTTCTTGTCTCATAACTCCCCCTCTGCCCGCGCTCACAGGAAGCTGCACCTGTCACCTGGGGGCCCCTGCCTGCACTCAGGATCAATTTACATAACCTCATTTAGCAGTTCACAAATCAGAGCCATTAAGAGCTGCTAACAGGAACCAAGGGTTCTAATTTAGCCTGCCTTTCACAGTGGGAAAATTGGGCAGCTCAGGCCTACAAATAAAGACTCAGGTCTTGGCTTTGATTGTTGATTGTGATGGTAAATGTGCGGATGATTAGAGCAGATTTTCCCCTTTATTGATTTTCTGCCAAAACACAGCATGCCACGGTCCTGCACTAGGAAGCTAACTCGAATCGGGAGGGGGGGCAAAAGCTTGAAAACGGGGGCAGGGGTCTGTGCGATCACGTGGCAAAAAGTCTTTGCACGCCACCGCCGTTATACTGTATATGAAATTGCAAGATGGCAAACACGAGGCTGTGAATAAGATGTTAATGAGAAGCTTAAAAATATTAAGTTGCATGTTGCCCCAGGTGACCGTTCATTGTGCACAAAAAGAGCAATGTCAACAGTACCAGCAAGCAAACGGTACTGCGTTTCACTCTTAAATCATACTGAAACAGTATCAATGAAGTAGCAAATCAAGTGGAGCACGTTGGGCTTTATTAAGTATTACCATAATGTGCTTTATTAGACACACTGTACAACACTACAAAGCTATTCACAGGATAAGTGTGGATACTCAATTTTGTTCTTGTTAAGTAAATCTCTTTTAATAGAAAATCTAGAAAGACCCCATAGCAAGTGTATGACATTGCAACTGCTATACGTTTTTTTTTT